>JACEGR010010426.1:0-19170 GCA_014170235.1 Listronotus bonariensis
ACAGTACAGCAAAATAGGTCTGAATAGTCGGTTAGTTCGAAACATAGGTACTAAACACTTATATTTTTCTATTTACTCAACTTTTACATAATAATTAATAACAATATTTGAGATGCCTAAAATATCGAAAAATAAAATGATTACGACAGTTGTTGACATTTGATTGATTTCTAACGATTTCTCAAAGACTTACGTCAGTGAAGTAACTTTTTTGTCTCTCTTTGTTTAGACGGTATAAAAAGAGAACAACAAGGTATGACGAAACATTCACCTTTTCTGAAATAAAGATTATTACCTCTGTTTCACTATTTTTGGGTGGGCCATTTTCAGAAACTGTTCTGTTTAAAGGGGTTACCATGAATTTGTCATTGCCGTTTTTATCTTTTACATTTTTAAACGTCAGTATGAGTGACTCCCTTTGTTCACGTGCTTCTTTTGAGACTTCCTAAAAATTATGGATATTATGTAAGAATATTAATAACTTTACTGAAAATATAGGTGTACTTACAGATAAGGATGGTTTTAAGTAGATATTTGTACCGCTTTATCATGCAATAATACTATTAAACCTTTTAGGTAGTTTTAATTTAAAAATATCGTTCGTGACTGCACTACCACATTGTCTTAAGGGTGCCTTAAAATGCAAAATAATCTGCATGTTTCAGTGCTTCGACAATGTTGACGTAACTGGGGAAAAGATACTTTTGAATCATCAGGCTTTGGATGTTAAAAGCATTTATTATTAGCTCTATTACAACTTTCATTTTTTGCCCTATTGCTCGAACCCCAAGCTTTAAAACATTTCACGTAGATAACTCTTGTAGAGTAAAAAAAACTCTTTTATAAGAATTACAAATATTCTTAATTCCAACTAGCATAGCCTAAATCTACATTAAGTTTGCTACAAAATAGCAAAAAAATAATTTTTAAACTTTTTTTTTTTTAAATTTGCCAAAACAAATCAATCAATAAAAATATGCACCATTCTTTTTTATAAAAAAACATATTGACGGACATCAAATTATTAAATCCTTAAGATGTCACGAAATGTCATCTACTACTGTAAATTAATCATAATGTTATTTTTAGTCATGACATTTCATGGCTATCTTTGATAAATACTTATTATGTTAGATTTTGATTTTTAAAGAACTTTCTTTTATCTCCAGAACCATAGCATTTAGGTATAGGAACATTATATATCATTTTAAAAGGCTTTTGATGGTACTTCGGATTCTTTGAAAATATACATGGTGTTCCATTTAAAAAAATTAACTTTTTAACATTTTTATATATAGAGGTAAAATCACGAATTTTAAGGGTCCCTGTATAATTTAAAACAAATTTCTCCTTACAAAATCAATGTAGAATGAGATGCTACATCCTGAATTTAAAGTTTTTCATGAATGCAGATAAAGTAATAAAAGCCATTGAACAAAAAATGTGAAAAATAATTTTTAACCCGAAAACCGTTAGAGATACGTATAGAATAATGTCAAGCAAAAAGATTTAGAAAGTAATGGCAGATCCAAAAATAATAAATATGAATTTAGGAAATTTTTGCTCAGTTAAAAATTTATAATTGAAGAATTTATGCTTGGGTAATAATGATTGTTAGATTGTCACTTACTAAATTTTCATTGCTACTATCTGCTTCTTTATCAAAATTTGCTGTTTTAACTAATTTTCTACTGCCTTCATAATCGTGAGTATGTTTACTCCCATTTTTCGCTTTTCCTTGTTGTCTGAGAATATTTTTGAAGTAATAGTCTAACAGCAACATATTTTCTATTGGGAATTGGCCCTAAAAAATAGTTTCATTTGGTATTTACCTTAATATGTTGGAAACAAGCGTGTTACAATAAATTTTTAATGGACAAGATTATTAATTAATAAGAGCAATTAAGGGGAAGGGGTATGGTTAATTTGTGCTCAAAAGGTACATTTTTATGATTTTTTTCTGAAGACAAAGTCAAAATTTATTTGTTAAACTTAATGGTACATTAAAATATAAGATAAAAAAACGTTGTCTACAATTTTTGTTAAGAAATTCTAAAAATACGGCAATGACCGCAAATTTTATGTGAAGCGGCTTAAAAAAAGGAGAATTGTGGTGACCAACATACCTTAATCAAAATCAAAAAAATTAGGTTTATCTTGGTAGACAACCGTTTTGGTTAGTATATCTAGTATTCTAGGTAACATTGGAACGGTTTTTAAAAATTTAATTTATTTACTTTTTGGGAGCACCTTAAAATGAAAAACGTGATTTTTGAGAAAAAATCGATCTATTTTTTTTTATAATTATTAGACATATTGACAAATTAAAAAAAAACCCTCCAAAGTTACCTCAAAAATTATGTACCTAAATAATAGTGGTGGAAATTTCAAAAGGATTGGTGCAGTAGTTTCAAAGTTATGATGGTCACCAATTTTAAAAACATGAGTTGCGGAAAAAGTACTTTAAAATTCGCTTGATTCATAAGATTTTTTGAAGTCCGGTGATGGCTTAGCGTGTAAGGCGTTAAGTCGTTGAGCGCACAATGGACGTGAGGTGGGTTCGAATCCTGCTGAGGCCAAATACTTATTTATATGTTGGTCGGAAATTTAGTGGTTAGCTCAACACCAGACGGACAAAGTGCAAAATGTATTGACGCTAAAGGCCACCAAAGGACCAGGGCGCCGGAACACACTTTGCCGTGTCCTGCGCAACCGTAGACATGCGGACCCCACTCAGTTGGTAGGATCAGTAGTGCCCCCTGGGTGGGGACGAGGTCTTAAGTTGTCGCTCATAGGACCGTGGTCCGGAACCCACGTTAAGCTGTAGGTCCCGTCTGGCTGACATCACCCAGACGTAAAAGACATGGCGCACAATAAGCCGAGCGGCTTCAGTGCATCGGTTATCCCGGCCCTATTCTAATCTAAGACTTATGAATAAAGTAGATACTTATACCACTGTATCCTCGTTAATTATTCCTACTCGCGTGCAAAAAAGTTCACTTTTCCGCACGCATTTTATTTCTGAAAGTGTCACTTTTCCGCACTAGTGTGGAAAAGTACTTTTTCGCGCTTACAAAAATTTTGAACCAAATATTAGCGAGTCGCAATGAAGAATTTTCCTGCACTTCATGATTAACAGAAAATTTTGCTTTGGCCAAACCAACTCAAGAGGTGGAAGAAACACATTTTGCAGAAACCAGTATTTCCACAACAAAAACTCTTTCAATTCGCCATTAACCCTTGCCTTTTCCGCACTTGACTGCAGTCGCGTGCGGAAAAGTGGCACTTTCAGCACTAGTTAGGAAATATACTATTGTTCCGATTTATCTCAAATTTTTACACACTTTTCTTAGAATATTCTTCGTTTAGAAAATTTAATAAATAAATAATAGTTTAAAAAACTAAAAAAACACGCTTTTATATGCAACCGAACTAAAAATTGGAAAATAATTTTTCATTACAAAGAGTTTGTATTACAGTAATAAAAGGTCAAACAATGAATCATAATTATATACCTCAAAATAGAATTATAATAAAATTTAAGATAATAACAGAATAATTCACTTCAGAATAAAAGCGTGGGGTGCTTAATATATTAATTGTTATAATTATTTCATTTGTAAATATCTATGAGGGAAAAGTTATAAAAAAAAAAAAAAAATAGTAAAATGCACCCCACGCTTTTTACTCTGAAGTGAATTATTCTGTTATTATCTTAAATTTTATTATAATTCTATTTTAAGGTATAAAATTATGATTCATTGTTTGACCTTTTATTACTGTAATACAAACTCTTTGTAATGAAAAATTATTTTCTAATTTTTAGTTCGGTTGCATATAAAAGCGAGTTTTTTTAAACTATTATTTATTTTTCATTTTTAGTTCGATATATCAATTAGTTTTCTGCGGACATGTGATATTGAAATGTTTCACGAACTATTTCGTAATCTAATCATTTCATTTAAAGCTTCACTGTTGCATGGGGTTTCAGAACGCAACTACTCCGAACAAGTTTCTGTCAGCCTTATGCTGAGAGTACGTCTGAAACTGCACGCATGTGCAGATCGCGCACACTTTTTTTTTCACCCTTTCGGGGTCATCCCACCCAGGTCCGACGACCGCCCCTAGGTGGTGCAGCCTGAAGGCTTATTGTACCTTGACCCCTACTCCTTCTCATTCACACACCATTCATTCCATAATCCTGGATGGTTGTTGCTCGGTCCGCATCCCCGAGCAGAACACCGCGTGCCGCTGCCCGAAACACCGCTGTCGCCGGACACCCATCCAAATTATGGGCGCGCATTTCACTGCTTAACTCCGGTGATCGACGCTTGCCGATACAACCGAAGCCGCCACAAGCGCGCGCTGTTACTCTCCTACAGAAAATCTATAAAGGAATTTTATTTATCCAGGCGATCCTAATCAGGATAACGAGATACTGTTTGCAAGATTATTGCATTGTCATGGGTCCTTGATACGTGTGCAAAGTTTCAAAGAAATCGAATCGCTGGAAGTTGGTGAAAATTAAGCTTAAAGATTCCGTTACATACATACATATGTACATACATACATACAACCTAAGCTAATAAAAGCGTGTATAAAATGCCAACAACCTTCCTCCTTAACCTAACATACCTACCTAAAGTTTTTAATAATTCCTGAATTTCCTCATCTGGAGCTGTATTTAATAAATGTTTTATGCACAGATAATCAGCTTTCAACTCAACTTCATAGGATTCATTCTGTTTAGCTAAATCATCTTCTGTATTAAAAAGTGTTGCAACGCAAGCTGACAACGGATTTCGGTATCCGCCAAAGACACCTGCTTCCTTAGAAACTGTATAATTGTGTTAGGTTCGACATCTTTTAGAACTTGTTGAAGCCTATAGCAATCCTCCTGTAGTTCCTAAAATATAAAAGAGTTATACTTTCACAAATACGCATTATTGACACCCAAATATCGTATAACTGGTGTTTATCTTTTTATGTTATAACAAACATTATTTTTTAGGCCATAGTTTTGAAGAAACTAACTTGTGTAAAGTTCGTATACAATGACATAAGTGAGGATACAAGAAAAATTATCCTGATTCTCATCGGTTACCTCCCAAGTTACCGCTACTAGTTTAGTCAACAAAGTACAAAAAGGTGTAAACTAGAAATAAAGCTCTGAATAAATTATATCAGTGGCGGCTATTCAGGTGTAGTAAGTGAAGTGCCACTACCAAAAATAAATAATAAAACATAAAAAAAAACATATTACTATTATTCAATTCATTTTTCTCATTTCTATTCCTTATTTGTAAAATTCACCATAAAAATCTAGCATAAAAATTAACTGCTGCGCGCGAGTCGCTTTCCTCCGCTTTCGGCAACGCGACATCGCAATCCGCGATCATCAAGTGTAATTCAAATATAAAACGGACCAAAGTATACACTCATGCGGGGGTTTGTTTACGCTTTGACGCTCCGTTGCCATGACAACGCTATACTTGCCGGCGGCCTGAATCGCGGGTGGGAGTATCAGGTGTATTGCTTGGTAAATCGCTAGCCTTAAAAGATGGTATAGGTTTGGTCGTTTCGTTGATTTTCACGTATTATATTTGAGTATTATTTGCGCTAGTGATTTTAATTTATTATAATGACTCTAAAAAAAACCCAGCACGTAGTATTAGCCCTGCTTATTGATCGGCAGTGAAAGTGTTACAAGTTTCATACCATAGATAGATAGATAGATAGATATTTGCTCAATAACTTATAGTACATAGATATATACATATGGTGACATATACATACACTTGCACTGACGTTTTAGCATCATCAACAAATTACAATAATATTTAAATATTTAATTAATAGTTACAAAAATATTAAAATAGGTATAAAATAAAATAATTAAAATGTAACATAAGGTAAATTGTAACACAGAATAAAATTCCATGAAGCAACTATAATCCATTACTAAAATTAATTAAAATTAAACTCATAGTATTCAGCCAAATTGTATGGACATACAGTGGTGTGCACAAAAATAGCAGTATTCCAAAATTTCATATATTTTCATATTATATTCATCTTAAAGCAAAAAAGTCAATACAGCAATATTATTTATTAACTTATTTATTCATATTCATATTTTAGCACAAAAAATTGAATTTATAGAAACAAAATAGTAATTCTTTAAAAATAAGTTGTGCAATAAAATAGCAGTGAATTGAAAAAATGGTTGTACAGTTAGATCCTAGTAAAAGAAAATTGTCCAATAACGTCAGTACTTTGTAGCTTGACCTTTGTTCTTGATTACTGCCCGGCATCTGCTGGGCATGGATTCAACCAGTCTTTGACATGTGGCAACAGGAATTGAGTTCCATGCTGTTTGACAAATATCCCACAATTCATGAACATTGGATGGTTTAGCAGCCCAAACAGCTTTCTTTAACTGTTGCCATAAATTCTCGATCGGATTTAGATCCAGTGATTGGGCTGGCCAGTCTAACACCCTAATTTGTGTCCTTTCAAACCATGCTTTCGCTTTACGGGAAGTGTGTTTTGGGTCATTATCCTGCATAAATATCCACCTAAGTGGCATTTCTTCCTCGGAATAAGGCAGAAGAATATTCTGCAGGATCTCAACGTACCCGTCAGCGTTAAGAATTCCTTCTATCTTATGTAACGGACCAACGCCATACCAGGAAAAACAACCCCAAATCATAATACTGGAGCCACCATGTTTTATTGTCTTAGTTGTAAAGCGTGGGTTAAATTCTTGACCAGGTGGTCTTCGCACGTGTTGCTGGGATGAACTAGAGTCATATAAAACAATTTTTGTTTCGTCACTCCACAAAATGTTACGCCATTTTGTACTATCCCATAAAACATGTTGCTGAGCAAAGTTTAATCGCCTTCTTACTTGCCTTTGATTTAATAAGGGAACTTTTCTTGGTCGTCTAGCTCTTAAACCTGCTTTTATCAGCCGTCTTCTAACTGTTGAACTACTTATTTTAAGATTAAAATCCTTTTTTATTTGACCAGATGAAATAAATGGCATTTTAGTTGCACATGCAACTATCTGTCTGTCGTCCCTCAACGTGGTTTTTCTTTTTTGGCCTCGATTTTCGGCAGAAGGTCTCCACTTTTTGCGTTCGCGATCATTTTTGCCGAACAGGAGAGGATTTCTTGAATGAATTTATAAGTTTTGCCTTCATTTAACAAATTCAAAATAATTTTTCGTTTTTCTGATGTACAGTGCCTCGCGCAACCCATTGTTCTCAATAAAATGTACTTATAATGTGTGCCGAACTATTTTTAAGAACTCTTACTTGGTGAACACTCAAGGATGACTAGCAGTTTAACTGTGATAATAAATAAACTATTTATAAGAAAAACATGTTTGTTACTTTTTTGGAACACATACACTTTTACTGGAATTTTTTCCATTCTTTATATTTGTTTATCTTAAAAGAAATATATTTTTTTAAATGTAATTTTAATAAATTTGGTCACAACTGCTATTTTTATGCACACCACTGTATCTCTATCAATAACTTTCTTGTTAAAGTTCTAAATTTATTTAGACCAAAATTCTTAATTTTTTATGGAACCTGATTTAATACCTTTATTGAAGTTATAGAGAAATTTTTTGTGTTAATGTCAATTGGTGAGTGGGTATTATCCCTTTACTTTCATGTCTTGTGTCATAATCATGAACAGAACTATAAGTACTAAATGTGTTTGGACTGGTTTTGACATACAAAAGGCATGGGTGTATGTATAGTCCTGGCAGAGTCAGTATGTTAAATTTCCTATAATATTCTCTACAAGAAGTCTTGCTTGTTACACCTGCAATAGCCCGCAAAGCCATTTTTTGTAGTTTAAAGACCAATGACCAATTAGTTGAGTTACCCCAAAAGGATTCCATATATAATGTGGCTCTGGAATGAAAGCCATATAGGCTTCTCTTACTACCATCTGTGAGGTGTATTCAGATATTTTTCTAAGCAATAATATAACGCTTAGAGTTTTGAATTAAGGTTTAGGATATGATTTTCAAAATTGAGCTCCTTGTCCAAATACATACCCAAGAATCTAACCTCATTGTTTTTTGAATTATCTGGTTTTTAGGGAGAATTTATTGTTGGCGGTTTGCCAAGATTTAAAGAGAGAGAGTTTGCTGCGAACCAGTTCCTTGCTTTCTGTAGAATTATTTCTATTTTTGGTTTTACAGATTCCAGATTTTCATAAAATAAAATGTAGTATCATCAGCATATCGCAATGTTTTAATATTGCCCATTATGTAGTTATAATAAAGATCATTTGGTGTATAGAATAAATAAGAAAGGACCCAGTAGTTAGTTAAATAGGTAGATTAGGTAGGTAGTAATGGTTAGGAGAATACACTGTAACTATTTTAATTTGGAAACAAGTCCCAGTCAAAATTCCAAAACTAGGAGGTAAAAAAGAGGTAAAGGAAAAGAGATTTAGGATTCTTGATCAATGGTACAAAAAAACCCTACTAATATTGAATAAAACGGCAATGAGCCTGGTAAGCAAGAAAAAAATTATGGAAAAAATATTGTGTTATAAATAAAAACATAAAAAAAAACAGTAAGTAAAAGGAAGGGTAATTTTCTAGAAACCTGCGGCAACTCCGATTTTCAACGAAACTTGGTATGCGGAGGGGTTTTGGGGCGCTGATCACGAATCTGAAAGATTCTTGGCGAACGTTTTGTTCTCGAGATATTCATCATCAAAGTTCAAATTTGAACCAAGCTTATTTTCACTATATACCCCCTTCTTTTTGCACACAATTCTTGATTTAAAGCTAAAGTGTCACAAAATATTTGATTTTCATCTTTTAAAACCCCGTTTTTCTACGTTTTTATATTATTTATGCATTAAATTGCGTGATGGCTTCATGGCACACTGGGATTGAAATGATTCAAAGTATAGCTATGCAATTTAATGCAAAAATAATGTAAAATACGTAAAAAACAGGTTTTAAAAGGTAAAAATCAAATATTGTGTGCCACCTTTAGCTTTAAATCAAGAATTGTTTGCAAAATGAAGGGGAAATATTGTAAAAATAGGATTGGTTTAAATTTCGAGGTCTGATGATGAATGTCTCAGAACGAAACGTTTCCGCCAAAAATCTTTTAGATTCGTAATACCACAAACTCACTGTATGCCAAATCTCGTCAAAATCGGGTTGCTCTGCAGGCTTCCAGAAAATTACCAAAGGAGGTTTGTATACTTTTTTCTTGAAATACTTTCAAATTTTATATCAGCTACTAACTGGTATTTTCATTTGATTTATTTAAAAAGTTAAGTATTATAGCTTCAAGCTGTTTTCTCGTGAAATTTCTAATCTTTTTTCAGTAAATAGATTTGCATATTGATGATGTAATTAGCCTCTCTGTATTTATTATATTGTATTGTATTTTTTAACTCATTCGTGCAAATAATTTTAAATCTGTTCGAAGTGAGAAAGATTTAATCTGTGTAAAATAAAAAATATTTAGAAACAAACGGAGTAAAACTTAAGATATTAAAAAAAAATTAAAAAGTGGTAATTATGCCGAATAGGGTTTTCTGCCAATTTTAAGATTTTTTAAAAAAATTTTGCGGCTTACATGTTATCTCTTATTTGTTCCTAATAATAGTGTAATGGCGCAGTTATAAATAATTTAGTATTTTTTGTAAAAAAAATAAAATTTAGATTTTTCGAAAGTTTGTCACTTTTAATTTGAACATTTGGCAACATCGGCAGCTTTACGCATCCGAGTTCTATATGTAGAGGATTTTTTAAAATAAAATTCAACGTTACCGAAGTCGCGGTCAGGTTAGTTCTTGTTAGTCAAGTCTCTTTTTTTTTTAAATTGGCTTTTTTAAGGAATTAAAAAATTTATATCCCTTGACATATTTTTGATGTTGCCATATGTTCTTCATATTTGACTTTCAATAAAGGCAGTGACTAGGGGCACGTTGATGTGCCGCGATTATTTTTACCGGGCACGTGTATGACGTCACTACTGAGCGTGCCCTTAATTATTTACTACTAAAATAGGTGCACGTTGACGTATGCGATTTTATCAACTGAACGTGCCATTAGATCTATGATAGGTGCCTGTTGATTAGCAGCTATCAGCAAGCAATGTTTTATTATTCATAAAACCAGAAGCAAAGCTATTATATTATAAATAAATAAATATAAATCTTATTTTGAACATAGTATGATAAAATTAATTTTATAGTTGTAGGTTTACCTACCTAACAAAAATAATTTGCTCAGTGTCTCATTCACTTCTGACGTTAATATACAAATTTGATTATTTTAATTAAAACAAACAAAACTAGATATACTACTAATTTTTATAATTGATTAAATATAAGATTTTCTACTACACATTTAAATTTAAAGTAAAATCCTCAAAAATGATCTCAAAAAATATGAACAATACAGGGTGTCCGGAAATTATGCGTCAGGATTTTGTTGGGCAATTCTGCACGAAAAATTAATGAAACAAACTCTATACAATTTTTGTGTTAATGTTATTAATTTTATATCCAAATTTATAAAATGATTGAAACAAAAAAATTCTAAGGCATTTTTCTAAAGTGAAGGACAGTTTAGGCCATATCAAATTAATAGGGCAAATAAAAAGAGTCACTAGTGATAGTGAGTATATATGCAAAATTTGGCGAAATACAGTATACTAACACTAGAAAAAAGTTATTAGAAATAATAACAAAAAAAATTTTCTTCAACATCCTGTATATCCGTTAATTTTTAGTTTTTCGAAAAAAATTTATAGAAGTTTGTTGCATTAATTTTTCGTGCAGAATCGCCCACAGAAATCCTGACGCGTAATTTCGGGACACCCTGTATGAATCATAAAACATTAAAACTGGAAAACAGAATAAAACAAAGATTTATTGCTTCAAAAATTAAAGTATTTTGTCTAAAACATGGTTTTCTCATAGATTTCGATCCATCGGTATCTTCTCGGGTTGCAGTTAGAAGGTAAGTGTAATTAAATGTAAATTCAGTTGTCTCGTTTTATGCTAATCATCAGAATTATGTAGCAAAACAGACAAAAGACAATACTGAACTTGATATTTCATGACAAGCAGTTTTTAAATGGAACACATCATATCCCATTTTTGTTTTCTACGGATAATTTTAGATATTTTTCAAGTAAAATATCCTATACCCCTCATCAGCTGTTTTCAAAATATTAACAATTAAAAATTGATTAGTTTGGTACTTTTGACAAGCTTTTTAAAACCTAGAGCCTGAGAAATGAGGACAAATGTTGCACTATCTATCTTATTATATTTCCCAGACCGTGCCCGCAGACCTAGCAGATGGTACTTGCAATAGTTGGTACTCAAAATAATAGTACCAATTTCAGGACCACCGCTAGTACCATTAGTAAGTACCGTCTAATAGCTTTTGAACAGGACAGTGCAAACCATTTCCCCTGATCTGATCCAGATTTTATAGACTACAGTAAAAAGCACAGGGACGTGTAATTTGATTGGTTTGAACCCTTCACACGGTTATGCAAAACTGTCATTCAGTGTCATTGGGGGTCATGGTAAGTTCTGGTTAGTTAAATCTATTTTTTTAAAATTTGCTTTATTAAGGTATTAAAACAAAAATGATTTACCTAACCAGAACTAACCATGACACCTCATCCCCAAAGGTGACAGTTTTGCATGACCGTCTGTAACCTTTCAAACCAATCCAATTACACATCCCTGTGCTTTTTACTGTAGTTTAGATTTTAGAGCCTGCCAAAGTACCAAACTTGTCAATTTAAAATTGTCACCATTTCGAAGTTGAAGAAATATGCTTGAAGTGACTACCTAACCACAAATAACAAAATCATCAAAAATATCGCGTGCCTGGAACACGTTGTATGAGTGACGTCATACACGTGCCCGGTAGAAGTATAATCGCGGCACATCAACGTGCCCCTAGTCACTTCGTTCAATAAATGACGTTTCTTTAACCTTGTTTGCTAGTTTGAGGTTATAAAACATACATTTTAATTTTCTGTTACATTTCTCCATTTTTAACAAAAATATTCATAAAAAAAAGATTTTTACTTAATTTCGGACGTGATTTTGACGAGATATTAACTCATTTTACTTATTTTACCCTGCCCAGAATCCCTATTCACATCCCGGTCCTGGAAGTTTCTTTAGTTATAATTAATTAAAAACGGGATATTTTGGATCAGCGCCACTTGTATTGTATTTAGAAGAGGGTCTAAAATCAGTAAGTATCACTTTTTAAAAATCTTAAAAACGGCAGAAAACCCTATTCGGCACTGTTACCAAAAAAGTTTTTGTTTTTATTACTGGTTTTTAGGTTTTCACTTCTAGAGAGATCTTTAGGTTTTTTCCAGGTAGTAAAAACACAGTTTGTGTGTAGTTTAGATATTTAGACTTTAATTTTACCTACTGACAAAAAGGCACCAAAATGAGCGTAGAGAACATCACCTGTAAATCCTCTAAGTAATTGACTAAAATAAATAACCAAGGAATTATAAAATATTAATAAATAAATATTTGATTTAAATAATTTATGAAATGTAATATAATTTTTCCTACACTATCCTATTTAATCAAAAATATGTAAGCGTTTTGAGTGATAGTACCATTTTATAAAAATATGTAAGTATCACATAAAAAAGGAAAAAAGATGCTTCTAGTAAAAAAAACAACAATTTGTAAACATACTATTAAAGTTGATTCGTATCCAGCACTTGCCATATCAAAAAGGATTTTTAATTATTTTGCGATATTTTATTATACCAACATTTAGACATTTGTAACAAAATAAAAGCAGAAAAAACTTGCAGCAAAATATTCACATTATTAATTATAAGAAAATGTTTTGTTTGAACCGCCCGGTTTGCACAATTTTCCAATTGCATATGACAAACTGTCAAAAGTGTCGAGAAGAGTGTCTCGGGTTTCA
The DNA here is from genome assembly GCA_014170235.1 of Listronotus bonariensis. Taxonomy (NCBI): domain Eukaryota; kingdom Metazoa; phylum Arthropoda; class Insecta; order Coleoptera; family Curculionidae; genus Listronotus; species Listronotus bonariensis. The sequence goes on from JACEGR010010426.1 coordinate 12,989, forward strand.
TTCTTTGTCGTTTGCATAGACAGTTGTCTGCTTGATTGTTTACATTATAATTTTTTAAGCTCTCTCACCTACTAGAGGCAGCCTTTCCGCTTTGACTTGTAGTTATAATACTTGGCGGTGAAGATCACTGTAGCTTTAAACCATAGGAAAAAATCCAAGAGACAGCCACCACCGCAGGCGTGAGGAGACAAAAGGCTTTAGAAATCAACTCTTTAACGCGAGAAGAACCTCGAAGGGAACTCTTTTAGATGGCAGACATTTCCCTATGGCCTTCAAAAAGTGAACTCGGGAAGAGCGCGATTCGGGATACCACTCTTTTCACTCCGAAAGTTCCTAAGTGAAACTCTATAAGGCCCCAGTTTTACAATTGCAATTTCAGTTTATGAAAAACTGAGGCCTTACAAAGTAGCACTGGAACTTTCCGGGTGATTTCAAGAAGTGCGTATCCCCGAACGCCCCAAATACTTTGGCAGATTTGTCTAAAGCTTTAGTTCATATACGTGCAAAATGCGATTTGCGAATTCACAAACGTGTCCTTAATTACAACGGCAGTTAGAACACGTTCGCCAATTCGCGCAAATCGCATTTCTAGTATATATAAACTAATCATTCAGCGGCTATTTTTCTTTGCGGTTTAGCGTTACGGCCTGGTCACTTTTAATTATTTTTAAAAAAGTAATGAACACATTCAAAGTTGTGAAAAAAAAAAAAATAAAAATTTAATTTAAGTAAAAATTAAGTGACTTTGCTCCCCTAATAACACACAATGTTAAGAAAAACGTACCTTTTAAGGTACACTTTGGAGTCCAAACGTTCCAAGACTAAAAAAGCGTTTACAAAACGTTTTAAAAATGTATTAAACACGTTCCTTTAGAACCTACATAAAACGTTTATAACTATTGATCGTATTCTAAAACCTAAATTAATAATGAAATGAAATGAATAAAAAAACCGAAATAATTATTTTTACTCATTGAAAATTCTTTGATTGTACTTTTAAGGATAAGTATAATCTTTTTAACTCATAAAGCCGGGTGTCCATGAGAGCGGTTTTCCGCTCGCGGATGATATTCGGCGTTCTGATTGGCGGGAAAACCATTTTAAAATTGCACTAACCAATCACAACGCTGAATTTATCATCCGCGAGCGAGCGCTCCTCATGACAGCCGGCAACCTAGTTGTTCTTTGGAAAAAAGTCAAGGAGCAATATTAGCTAGGAACGTACCTTAGGAAATCCTTTTGGCAAAGCAGCGCCCCTCAAATCTTCTGTGATGAGTAAATGACAAATGACATTTCATCATTTTTGGTGTTAGTTGGGTGGCAATTTTACAACTTGCAAAAATGCATTTTAATGAATGTTATTGTGGAATTTTATACGATTAGTATTCCTTGATGTGCTGCTTTCCTTCAGTATTTTGTCATGTGTTGTTTTTCCTCTTGCTTCAGTACTGTAACTGATAATAATTGTGCTAGTGCTGGGTGGAGTGCTTGTTATTTCTGTACTCTTAAGGTGTAAATATACTTTCATTTTTTTAACCATAACTGTATTAATATACATATATAAGTTAAATGTGTGTGTTTTTTAATATAATTTAATAAATAAGGTTATTTTTGCTTAATCCTGAAATAAAAGTAGTGTGTTAATTTATATTTCACAATCATTCACCTAAAACATAATTGTTTACAAACCGGACGCATCGCCGATTTTAATGATATTTGGTATACGGGGTTTTTTGGGACGCTGATTACTAATCTGAAAGCATTTTTTTTCGGACACGTTTCGTTCTCGAGATATTCATCATCAGACTTGATAACCAGAACTTACCTAAATTATTCACTATTTTTCCCCTTCTTTTGCAAACAATTCTTGATTTAAAAGCTTAAATTGGTAACTAATATTACTTAGACTTTCACCTCTTAAAACCCCATTTTTCTATTTATTTTACCCAACTTTTTTAAACGAACGTAACTATCAGCCATTAAACCTGGAGGGGCTCTGGCCATACCCTGGGTGGGGCCCGGACGCCATTAAAACGTTATTTGTACACATACACTACAGAGGTACATTTTTTCTGGGGAGCCTGGCAATACCTGAAGGGGGCGACCCCTCCAGCCCCCGCCATAGTTACGCCGATGCTAAAATGCTAACTTAGCTGATTTGCGCTAGACGAAACCGCTTTTAATGTTTCAGTCGTCAAAAAACGTTTTGGATGCAGGTTAATGTATTTTCTTCGTAAAAATTCAAACGTTACTTATGGATACATAAGGCCACGCTTGTTGCTGCTCCGGTAAGTTCGGCCTCATCGATCGCCGGAGTTAAGCGGTGGAGCGCGGTCATAGCGGATGGGTGACCAGGCACGCGGTGCAGCAACCATCCAAGTTATGGAATGAGCTGGTGTGTGAATGGGAAGGAGTGGGGTCAAGGGACAATAAGTCTCTAACTGCCGCTTCATATTAGTGAAAGGCGGAAGACGGACGGCGGACCAACGCTATCGAAGTGTATGGAGTCAAATGAAACCTTTCATACGCAGAGAACGGGGAAAGTCAGGCAAACTCAAAGGCTTCGTATAATTTTTATTACTCTGTCTGTCAAAACCGGCTTCGCGAGAAAAGGCGCTAGGCTGCAGCGCACCACCTAGGGGAGATAGTCGGATCTAGGTGGGAAGAAAAAAAACCATTTCCATTATTAATGTATCAAATATAGTAGGTGATTAATTGTATTTTATTATGCATTATTAAAATATTGTTTTTAAGGTTTTGAGAGTAATGCAATTTTAAAGAAAAATTGCGTTATCGGGTAAGACCGCTCAGAGAATATTGCTTTGGCAAGGTAGCACCAAATCATATATTTGCCATTCAGCTATGTAGATTTTTCAAATTTATTAGAAAAATAACAATGTATATTTTATAGAAAATATAATTTATTTTTATAATTTTTTTATGTTGGGTTTATTCTTTAGTTTATTCTTATGCCCATAATTTTAATATTTAATGCTAACATTCTACATTTTGTGCTGCAAAAATAAATGAAGTGGCATTATTTCTGCAGTTAATGAATTATGGTAAATACATGGACCTGGTATTTTAGTTCCTAAAATTCCACACCACATATTAAAGCCAATACACGTTCTTGATATTTCGATATTTTTTAACACGCGGATTTTGTTGAGCCTAGTAATGCGTATTGCGTATAAAGACAACAGTAACAATAAGAACAATTGCTCTAAAAACAACAACTTGATAAACAGGGTAATAACGACAAATACTATTTTATAATCATATTAAATTATGTTGCAGATACGGTAACAGGTATTAACGTCCAAGCATTTGTTTGCAAGGCCTACTTAAAAATAACTTAAAAAAAAAATGCAATTTTTCTTTTAACTAAAAATTAAAATGTGATATGTGATACATCGTTATATTTGTAATATAAAATGGGATCAGATACAGGGTATACTTTTTCGAACCATATAAAAAAATAAAGTTGATGATGGTTTCTTGAAAACGAAACGTCGGGTATAAAATCTAAAAATACCATCATGTACTAGCTAAAAAGTGTTATTAGTTTTTGTATCGCTTCAAATAAAGTCAGAAAAAAATAAAATGGATATAATCAAATTTTGGTTTTTGCCAAATATCTCAACAGCCCATGAAAATTTTTCATATATATATATATATATATATATATATATATATATATATATATATATATATATATATATATATATATATATATATATATATATATATATATATATATATATATATATATATATATATATATATATATATATATATATATATATATATATATATATATATATATATATATATATATATATATATGTTAAAGCACAAGGAAAATATTCCCTACTGTCTTGGTCTATAATACAAAATATTTTACTCCCTTTAAAGACAGTTAAAAGAAAACGTCCTGCTTTTCTATGCTATCCACCACGGCTCTCTCCCCAGACCGGTTTCGCCTGCCCTTACAGGACTCCTCAGTGAGGCTGTATCGAGTCGTGGTCAGAGACTAACAATGAGACGAGCAACTAAATGTAAATAAATTATCCGAGAGAGAGATAGCTGCTGGGCCTTCCTTGTCCGTCTTCAAGGAAGGCAAACGCAGATGGCGCGTGAGTCGACTTTATCGTTTGCCCGCCAAATTCAAATTATATAGCTGTGCTATTTTTGCCCTTAATGTTAGGTACATGTTTTTGTTTCCTATTAATATAAAATATTGGGGTTTAGTTCAATAATTACACACACCTAATTAAAAATGTAATTTATTTGGTTTTTATAAAGATTTTTCTTATAGATAACCATGTCAATATTACCTTAAATTATCTGTTGAAAAGCACAAATTTAATATATACACAGTGATCACTAATAAAAGTCAATATTCAAAGTCCAATTAAAGGTAAAAACCACGAAACACACAATAAATCACAGAAAATGTAAACAAACTGTCCAAACAAATCGGCCATTGAAAAATATCAAACACAAATATCGATTAACATTTCGGCGTGACTGCCTACGGCAACGTTGTCAAGTTAAAAATATTCGATTCATGGTATATTTTCTTTCTCTTAATTAGATGTGAGCCAAAAAAGGACATTAAAGTTTACATACAGATATTGTAAACAACTTGGCAACCAGGGCAAAGCGATGATTGCTCCATCTACGATAGCCTGCCATGATGAAAGACAAAGACATATTTATTGGAACTTGCGTTAAACCAGAAAGAGATAAATACAATGGACAAATTGTTAGGACTAGTTACTCGTCTCATTCTTGTCTCTGTCGTGGTGAATAGCACAGAAAACCAGCGTCCACTTATTAGACAAGTTTCGTTGTCCAGCGGTAGGATATTAAATCCTGCCGTTGATGCCCTACTGAAATCGCATTCAGTAAATACGAGCATCAATTGTAGCGGGGTGGCTATGTATGTTAAAGCACAAGGAAAATATTCCCTACTGTCTTGGTCTATAATACAAAATATTTTACTCCCTTTAAAGACAGTTAAAAGAAAACGTCCTGCTTTTCTATGCTATCCACCACGGCTCTCTCCCCAGACCGGTTTCGCCTGCCTTACAGGACTCCTCAGTGAGGCTGTATCGAGTCGTGGTGAATAGCACAGAAAACCAGCGTCCACTTATTAGACAAGTTTCGTTGTCCAGCGGTAGGATATTAAATCCTGCCGTTGATGCCCTACTGAAATCGCATTCAGTAAATACGAGCATCAATTGTAGCGGGGTGGCTATGTATGTTAAAGCACAAGGAAAATATTCCCTACTGTCTTGGTCTATAATACAAAATATTTTACTCCCTTTAAAGACAGTTAAAAGAAAACGTCCTGCTTTTCTATGCTATCCACCACGGCTCTCTCCCCAGACCGGTTTCGCCTGCCTTACAGGACTCCTCAGTGAGGCTGTATCGAGTCGTGGTGAATAGCACAGAAAACCAGCGTCCACTTATTAGACAAGTTTCGTTGTCCAGCGGTAGGATATTAAATCCTGCCGTTGATGCCCTACTGAAATCGCATTCAGTAAATACGAGCATCAATTGTAGCGGGGTGGCTATGTATGTTAAAGCACAAGGAAAATATTCCCTACTGTCTTGGTCTATAATACAAAATATTTTACTCCCTTTAAAGACAGTTAAAAGAAAACGTCCTGCTTTTCTATGCTATCCACCACGGCTCTCTCCCCAGACCGGTTTCGCCTGCCTTACAGGACTCCTCAGTGAGGCTGTATCGAGTCGTGGTGAATAGCACAGAAAACCAGCGTCCACTTATTAGACAAGTTTCGTTGTCCAGCGGTAGGATATTAAATCCTGCCGTTGATGCCCTACTGAAATCGCATTCAGTAAATACGAGCATCAATTGTAGCGGGGTGGCTATGTATGTTAAAGCACAAGGAAAATATTCCCTACTGTCTTGGTCTATAATACAAAATATTTTACTCCCTTTAAAGACAGTTAAAAGAAAACGTCCTGCTTTTCTATGCTATCCACCACGGCTCTCTCCCCAGACCGGTTTCGCCTGCCTTACAGGACTCCTCAGTGAGGCTGTATCGAGTCGTGGTGAATAGCACAGAAAACCAGCGTCCACTTATTAGACAAGTTTCGTTGTCCAGCGGTAGGATATTAAATCCTGCCGTTGATGCCCTACTGAAATCGCA
>JACEGR010010427.1:0-19170 GCA_014170235.1 Listronotus bonariensis
GCTTTTTTACTTCTTTCTACTCATAGCTGTTAAAATCCAAATGTTTCCTCCAATTCTCTAAATGTCTTTAAGATATCGTCTCTCGGGTCATCTCATTCCTTTTGTGGTTTCTCTTAAGCGCCAAACTAGAATACGATATGTCCATCTGTCCCGGATCTTGTCGTGCAATGATGGCCAGCCAATCTGCCACTTTAGACGTGCTACTGTTGTAAGCACGTCTGACACTTGTGTTCTCCTCCGGGTTTCCTTCGTTTTGAAGTCCATTTCTAAGGCTCCAAAAATAGCTCTTTCCATTGCTCTTTGTGTTGAGTTACGTTTGAGGTTTATGTGGAAATATGGTGACCCTAATACAAACTCCAATTTGTCAAATTTTGCCCCACATAGGCTCACTCTCTTGCAGATATCCGCAATTGTTTTTCTTTGCCTAGTTAGAATTTTACGGTCGGCAATCTTCACCTCGATGTTTCAAGGACTCAGAATTTTTGTAGGTTTATTTCCAGTGCAATTTTTAATAAAGCACGGTGAATTTCTTGGAGCATTTTGTTTCAGCAGCAGTAAGTTCTCTGCTGAATTTTTAATGATGACAATGTTATTCCGTTTCGCAAGTAGTAGGTGGTTAAGACGTAAACCATCGATGTTGACGCCCTTGTCCTGCTTAATTTAAAAAACACACGCTCCAATGCTAAAGTAAATTGTTTAGCGGATATTGTGTCTGCTTGATGTACTTTTCTCTCGTCCCGGATGTTGTCGGTTATTAGGTCCTTATTAATTTTAAAGTTTAATACTGCATGTTTATATACACATTTTTTCTTTTTATATATGTCCTTTGATAATGTTTTTTAGTATATTACTATATTAGTACCCTTTTTTTATACCAAATAAGAGTAATAAAAAAATCCAAAATTATTTTGCATAAAAACACCGTTTTTTAATTTTCTTACTAAAAAAGTTATGTATTTTAAACATCTCTGATTCTAAGTATTAAAAAGCTTACCTACTTAAGTAGCATGGGTATACTCGTAAACATTTTAGGTAATTTAAATATTAGTCGCGTCGTTACTTTAAATTTTTAAAAAGTTTTTGGCTGTCTTTAACATAAAAAGATGGAAAGCTGCGAAGAAGAGCTTCCGGACTGTATTTTGCTGTGGCTGAAGCAAATCAGGAACTCCTTTCTCTCCAGTAGAACTATTTTATTTAGTGTGCTTGTATAAAGAGAACCACAAATTACCAGAGAAAGGAGGTTTTGCCGGCCTATTTTGGAACTGAGTAAATTATGAGGCCACATACTCTTTCGTCTCGATTCGCCATTATAAAGGCTGTGATGAAAATAGGACAAAATCTAGACATTGGACAATTTTACAAACTGATTACATTAAAAAACAGTCTGTAGGCTTTTTACCAAAGAAAGCCAAAGTCTTTAGTAAAGAAGATATTACAAATTTGTGGAAGAAGCTTCAGATAATGTGTATTTAATAATTAAAGTAGCTACTATCTTTGGACTGGCAGGAGCTAGCAGAAAAGCAGAACTTACAAATTAATATAACTTTAGACGACATCGAGGATAGAGGAAACTACATCATAGTAAACATAAATGCTTCGAGAAAATCACATCTTCAGAGCTTTTGTGATCTCAGAAGAAGTAAACAACGGCACTTATTTTAAGCTTGTTTAAAAAATACATTATTGAGATCTCCTAAAACACTCCATCGTCGTTTTGTGTACAGATTTAAACATGAAAAGTGCACTACTCAATGTACTAAAATAAATACATTTGGAAAAATGCCTTCTGAAATTGTCCTACTTAAAACTTCCCGATGCTCAGTGCTTATACAGGTCATAATTTTAGACTGCAACATTTTTAGCTCATTCTGAAAAAAAGAAAATACAAATATTAAGAGACAGGGTGGGTGGAAATCTACCACTGTTGGGGAGGGATACGTAAAACATTCCGAAATAGAAGAGAAGAAACTATGCAACAAACTTTTAACCATAAAGCCTCAAACAGAAAAGCAGGATGCAGGCCCATCAAACATTTACCAGATGACTCTTGCTCCACCATTCAATAAAGACAGTAATCCTTCAGCTACACAGCAACACCCGAATTCTGCAATTTATCTACAGCAATCTACAAATTGTACTTTTAACATAAAAATAATAAATAAAGTTTTGTTAGATTGTGATTTAAAATAAACTTTAAAGAATGTATATATTGCCTTTTATGCTTGTAGAAAAAATATTGATCCTAACTCTTGTGGCAAGTACCTTTCTCGCACTGTAACTGCTTGTCCGAAATTCGCTTTGCGTCGTTCGGACATCGGCAGTTTGCGTGCGGGAAAGTATAACTTTCCGGACTTGTTAGAATAATAGCTTTTTTTTAATTTAAAACAAAAACTGGTCAAAAATATATAAATAAATTAATAGACATGCAACCGAAATTATAACCTCCTTTTTATTGATGTCGGTTAAAATAATAAAATAAATAGTGGTACTGGAGGTTGCAACGTTTTCGAAAAAGAATTTTGGGTTATGATAAGCCCTGTGCTGTCTGGCTGGAGTTAGTAGTAACGTTTATTAGTTAACATCCTCTGTGTACAGGTAATAATCCAAGGTTTTAAAAACATTTTAAGAAACCCAATTTTCAATGTTTTGTCATTAGATAGGTTTCCAAACATATTTTTTTATCGTCAGACATTTTTATCATTGCTAATTATACAGTCGTACCCTTCTAACTTCTAAACCATTTGATATATTTTGATAAAACCTGAAATAATAATAAGTGACCAAGGTCTGGATTTTTGACATATCGTTGACAACTCTAAATGTCAAGGTCACAGCTGAGCGTCAACACAACCGCTACAGTCAAGAATTTATCCGAAAGAGGAGGGAAAACAACATATCAAAAATTCAGCTAATATAAAATTCTTGTTTCCCGACGTTGCTACCTGTTGGACTATAGTGTTGTATGGTCTCTACCACATCGTAATTAAAAGCATTGTTAGAATGTATACATATTAAAGGATTAATATTTAAAAATCTATATAGTTTTGCAAGGGACATCTTTGTACAAATTTACCCTTATTTTAGTAGATGCTTTAAAAGGATAAGCTACGAAATGATAGGGGTTTCCATTTGAAAAAAATCTTTAGGGTTTTTGTCGATATAATTTTAAACGATTATTTTTGACTTAATTAATTGTCAAAATATCAATACAGTCTACTAAAGTAGTTGTATTTTCTTTTCTTTAGAAAAAATGATGGCTTGCAAACGTTGCATTTTTGACATAAAATTAAAATTGAGTCAGAAACGTTTAATACTTTCATAAAATATATTTTTAATTTTACACGCAAAATCTAAAAACAAAATATTATTTAGGGTGTTTCGTTTAATATAACAAAGTTGCAATTAACTTCGGGTATAACCGTAAGTGGTAGAACTGTTAAAACATTTTAGTTGTATGTCCTCCGCCGACTTTATATTGTTCCCAAATTTTCAAAATTGTCATAGGCCTATACTTTTTAAAAATTGATAAATACAATTTTTTAGTGTCGTGTTAATAAAAAAAAATATGCTTTATTATACTGTAATAGTATATTACATTATAAGTTTAAAAAGTGACTTATTTGACCAGGGCCGAGACTGTAGTTTTTGCCGCCTTATCAGCAGTTTTAAAAACGCAGTTTGCATTGGATTTTTTTCAAAAAAGTTTGAGTTTAAAATAGTCTCTCTTCTCTCGTCCCGCCAAACCTATAAATGCCAAGAATCAAAGTATCCCGATATTGGTGAAAGAATTTATGGCAACTCTTATATACATAGGTAATAAAAAGCTATTTAAAATAAACTTACCATTCACAAGACACTGATAACAGTAATAATTTAATGTATAACAGAAATAAATTTTAAAAGAATTACAGTAATAGTAAAGTGACTACATTTTCTAACTTAGAAATCGAAACGAGTAAAATAGGTTTTACTTTTTTTCCCCAAAAACTATGTTTTAAAACCAAAAAAATCTTACTTTTCCAATGTTTCCTAACAAGTTATTAGTTTATTATTTTAGGTGCTCAGCTCCGCAACTAAACAAAACCGGAACTGTTTTAAAAATCGGGACTTTCCCTAAAATCGTAGGGACACGGGACATTCCTCCAAAAAGCGGGAGTGTCCCGCCAAAATCGGGACGTATGGTCACTTTAACTAATGGGCAACTTGTCATTAAATTCGCAACTATCTTTTGGTAAAACTTACTCGCATGAAAGAAAACACAGAAAACACGTATAGATTTTGGCCCGAAATATTAATTCCTCGATAATTTCAGGGAAATTCCCGAAAATATTAGAGAAGTCTCTAACGCCGCCGCCGTTGCATGTAATAGCATTGGTCAGCGCCAGCTATGCACAATTTTGGTACTATTTTTTTTATTAAAATAATGTCCACTATACATCACAGGGAAAGGCCGCACTATCCTCTTAATAGAAATAGAACTATTTGGCCAGTTATTTTTTTACACTTTGCTTGCTTGGCGTTTTGATTTTTTTGTATTTATATTTTTATATTTTTGGGTAAATTTTGCCACCAAGCGAGCGCCGCCCAGGTGCCACACACCCCTTGCACCCCGGCACGGCTCGGCCCTGAATTTCACAGGAGTGGGAATATTGAAGAAACTTAGAGTGTATAAGAAAGTCATTTTACACAAGTAATGTACACTATTTTTAACACGCTTTTATTAACTTGGGTTGTAACTATCTCATCTATCAATCTATCAATCTGGCTGGCTATGTAACGGAATCTTTGAGCCTAATTTTAACCAACTTCCAGCTATTCGATTTCTTTGAAACTTTGCACACGTATTAAGGAAACATGACAATGCAATAATCTGCAAACAGTATCCCGTTATCTTTTTTTTGGATCGCCAGGAAAAAAATTCCATTATATTATAAAAACAACACCTAGGATGCCATCTGTTGGCAACATTTCAAACTTTGCTATTAAATGAAGAAGAAATTTTTTAGTTTTTACACAATTTGGTTAGTTGCACCATTGGTGTTCAATTTTTATGAACAATAAAAATATAGGGTTAGTTGCACCATTGGTGTTCAATTTTATGAACAATAACAGTTAATAAATGCCGTTAACACGCTTTTTTATTAACTTGGGTTGTAACTATCTGGCTATGTAACGGAATCTTTGAGCCTAATTTTAACCAACTTCCAGCTATTCGATTTCTTTGAAACTTTGCACACGTATTAAGGAAACATGACAATGCAATAATCTGCAAACAGTATCCCGTTATCTTTTTTGATCGCCAGGAAAAAAATTCCATTATATTATAAAAACAACACCTAGGTTGCCATCTGTTGGCAACATTTCAAACTTTGCTATTAAATGAAGAAGAAATTTTTTAGTGGGTTGCAATATATTGGCAACGGTCCAAACATTGCCTGGATTGCCATCTGTTGGCAAAATTTCAAACTTTGCTACTTAATGAAGAAGAAATTTTTTAGTGAGTTGCAATCTGTTGGAAAAATTTTAAAATTTGCCACTCTTGTTCATTAAAAAATTTTCGCCATTTTGTCAAGAGTAGCAGAAACTAAAAATGAAAAATAATTAATAGTTTAAAAACTAAAAAACACGCTTTTATATGCAACCGAACTAAAATTAGAAAATAATTTTTCATTAAAAAAATATTGTCATTTCATAGTAAAAAGCGTGGGGTGATAAATATATTAAATGTTATAATTATTATATTTGCAAACATCTATGATGGAAAAGTTATGAAAAAATAGTAAAATGCACCCTACGCTTTTTACTATGAAATGACAATATTTTTTTAATGAAAAATTATTTTCTAATTTTTAGTTCGGTTGCATATAAAAGCGTGTTTTTAGTTTTTAAACTATTAATTATTTATACTACCATAAATTATTCACCAAAGAAAATATGAAACAATTTATAACTTTGCAACACTAGGGTGATATACACTTTTCCTCACTGTGGTAGGTATATTATACTTTTTGACAATATTTTTACCTACCAAGTGGCTTTGTATAACTTTTATTACCTACTATAAAATTTGTGGTCCTTACCCAAAACATATTGCATAGTTATTTTTTTCACTTGTAATATCACTAGTGCTTAATTTATTTCCGGACATTTTTACAAGGCCGCATTTATTTTAAAAATAACTTCGAGCCACAGGCAAGGAAGAATTTTTCGTAAAATATTCGTGGCAAAGAAAAAAATTCTGATGAAATTTAAGCACGTGTGGTATTCCGGTAAGAAAATTTCACACTAAGTTGGTTTTTATTATTTTTTTAAATTTTATGTTTGTGCCTTTAACACAGGCCTAAAAATGTATAATTAAATAAATATTTTTCATTTTACCAACTTTAAGGATTATCATCGTTTCTTTATTTATATCATTTTAAATTAATATTACCACAGTAGGTAAAAAAGTACAGTTTGATTTTTTAATAACTTTTGCTATTTCAGGGCTTAGATATTATTTTACTAACGGTAGATTTTTGACAATCCACGAAGGCTAAAAGCAAAGACAGTTGTGAGTGAAACTACAATTGTCTTTGCTAAAAGCCTAAATACGTATCGGGTGTACTCCAGTTGCTAGACGGTAATATAAAATAATAACAAATTCATGAATTTGGGATTTTCAAGTTGCTAGGCAAAAATGTATAAGCTCCTGGAAAAAATTGTTAAGTTTCTAACAATAAAAAACAAATGCGTTATAGATTTTTTCTGTTTTGCTTTTATTTTGCTGTTAAAACTCGTTAATCTTAAGGGAGTAACTCCTGCACGGTCCCTGATTATATTTATGACTGAACGAAAGAAAGAATTCACATCATTTTTAGGTGGATTTATAGTGTGTATTAGTCTCAGATTTAATAAGGGAATTAAAAAAGTTTTAACTAACCAGAACTAACCATGACTCCCTATCTTCGAGTAATACCATTCTCTGTTCACTGTAAACTGAGAAAACACTTGAAGCAAAAATGTTACTTACTAGGTATTTCAATATCAATTTATAGGGTCCAAAGTAATGTATTTAAGTAATATCAAGTAACAAAATTCTGAAACCCATATTTTATGTTATATTATTTGGACTGTATAAGGAGTGCTGGTCCCTCTTTGTAATGAGGTTACCTATTGGAACTTAATCATCCCCCTACTAGCAACTGGACTGTGACAGTCTAGAAATTCATCTTAATCTGTTTTTTCTGTGTACGTATAGCATCTCGAGTACACCGAACGTACCGTGGGGTTAATTGACACAGGACTTAAATACTTGAAGATTTGAGGGGAAGAAAAGACCTCCGCGGGCAGCAGGTTTCACATTTTGAAAATACTAGGAATAAAAAAACGAACAAGATGAGAAGTTCGGGGCCTGTCCAGGTGGACCGAATAGGTATGCACCACAAGTTTCTCTGTTGGGAACCATAAGTGAAGGAATTATACTGGACAATTCTTCAGACCAGAAGCCTCAAAAGTACCTATAAAAAGAGATAACTCCCCCACAGCCCAACGATCCGCAAGGGAGGGAAACCTTTCTGTAAGTAAAGGATCATTACTTAGGCGAACAGCTCTTCTTTAAATGGAATAAATAATTTTAAGGGTTGTGGGGGACGCCATGCTCCAGATATAAGAACAATATTCCAATGGAGGTCGGATTTGGAACACATACAAAGTGTATAAATTAGAAGGGGAAAAATACTTTTTGGCTCTAAATGAAAATCCAAGCTTTTTTAAAGGATAAGATACAATATGTTTATGCCAGTTAAGGTTATTTTCAAATGTGACGCCCACAAGATTAAAGGTGTCTTTGCTCTGCAAAACTTGGCCGCTCATAAGTGAAGTATTTAATGACTCTTTTTGCGACAAGATCCGTAATAAAGATATCTGTATTGCTTTGCGTTTGCTTTCCAAATCAGGTTTAGAGATTGGTTTAGGAACCTGAAAACTGGAGTGAAGGCAAAACTATGAATGGAATTAGTTGTGGACGAGAGAAGGTCGTTAATGGAAAGAAATGTAAAAACGTAATATTACGTACACGTTACGTACAAACGTAAAAAATACGTAAAAAGTAATTGTACATAAATGTCATTTAGGGACTTTTAATTGTACATTCTTTCATAAATATTATAGTACGTCTAAGATACTATAATTAACATTTTTTTAAATTCATTTCTATAAATGACAGACATGAAGTAAAAACAAATTCTGTAATTATGTCTAAAACATTTCTACTATATAATTAATTTTTTTTTGCTGACTCTTTACATCTAGATGAAAGGTTATGCCAGCTGCAACAAATTTTTAGATTGAGTTTTTCTGGAAAAATTAGGTGTAAAGCTGGCGCAACCACTTTATCATTTAACGGGTTTTTAATTTTCCAGAAGAAAAAATATCCAAAAATACTTGGATTGTTATGGTAACGTAACTAAAATTACACATTTAATTGATTAAAAAATAGTGGTGTGGAATTTTTAATGTAATTTCGAATAGCCGCCAAATTTGTTTCCAATAACAAAATGACAGTAATGACAGCTTTATATTTTACCTTGCAACACCAGGTACTATGCAAAACTAGTTCTAAGGCATTTTCTATGCATGAAAACAATGTTTTTTTGCTCTTCTTGCATGTGGTCGTGGTATTTTATTTTTTGTTAGTTTCTCTTGAAAACTAACAAAAAGTTGAAGGTAACAACATCCTGTGTCACCCATTATACTTATAACTACACATGGGTAAAATGTGTAAAATAATTATACAGACTGTCCACGGATGGAGTTAACAAGAGGACAAAAATTTAATTTTCCGCAAAAAGTCATTTTTCATAAAATTTTTGCTTGTAAAAAAATAGGATTTACGAAGAGAAAATGTTGATTTTGTATACAGAGTTCGCAAAAACTTAAAAAAACATTATTTTTATACAAGAGTAAACTACCTGTATTTTTTATTTTTTAGCAAAATGTAATTTGAAAAATTTATTTAGAATCATGTTTGTAATCAATAAAAACAATAATGCAAAATTTTATTGAAATCCATAATTTGACGATAACTTGCGTTTACAGTAGAAAAATTTGGAGAAAGCAGGTGTATAAAAATCAAATTATAAACGTTTCCTAAGTCAAAATGAGTTTGATGAATCCTTTTGATACCCCTGTAACCTTAATAAAGTTATTTAAAATGCTATTTTAAATAAAGTTTTTAAATTATATATTGCTTAAAAATAAAAAAATTAAATGTAGTTTGCTCTTGTAGAAAAATCATGGTTTTTAAGTTTTTGAAAACCCTGTATACATAATTAACATTTTCTCTTCGTGAATTCCATTTTCTTTAAAAGCAAACATTTTTATGAAGAATGACTTTTTATAGAAAAATGAAATTTTTGGTCCATTTGTCCTCCTGTAACCCCATCCGTGGACAGGCTGTATATAAGTTAACCAGCTTCAGGACATTACATCTTTACTATAAAACCATGTAAACCACTTACATTGCAAAGATAAATTAGGTCCGCAGCTGCATTACCCTTTACTTTGAAACATGTTAATTAGTCAAGTTTTCAAAGTACGCGCTTCTGTATAACTCGCGAGTTCTATAAAGCCCAATATACATGGCACCCGACTACACAAATGAGCTTTTATGTCTTTCCATCTTTTGAAATGAATGTAGTTTTAATAACCCCAACCTTTTTACCAGACTTCTTTGAAGAAAATGCAAAAGGCCCAAATTATTTACGGAGAGTGAAAATTTTGCTCGTTAAAATGTTTTGATTATGCCATAATATATTTATTTTCGTTGGTAGATTGTTATTTTATGCCAATGGGAACAAAAATGTAAGAAAAGTATTTTATGTTAAGTAAAACACATAACCAAATTTTAAAAAAATATATGAATATTTTATCATCATTAGAAAGACCTTTTAAAATCCTTTAAAAAAGTCACATGTGGTATATTCAATTTTATATAGTTTTGGAAATATGGTCATCGTCAGGAGTTCAATAGTAAATTATATTTTTTATATAAAACACCCTTTATATGATATCACCATTAAAAAGGTATTTAAAAACTTCAAGAAAATACCACGTTTGATATGTCTATTTTAGGGTGGAGCGAAAAAATTATAGGTAAACATGTTATTTCTAACAGTGTGCAAAAGTTGCTAGTACTATTGTCAAGTATTTATTATTTTTAATCTTAAAATCAAGAAAGTTTTTCTGCCGCCCCAGCTACCTTGATTTTTTAAATTATTGGTTTTTATCAAAATTTTATTTTAATTATTTTTTAGTTAAAAATAAAATTAGGGTAATGTAATACAAAAAACGTTTAAGGTTATTTGTGTTACTTATTATAAGTGAAAATATTTTTAATTTTAACTCCCCATTCTGTCTCCCCAACTCAATATTTTACTTAAGTTCAGTATAAAGAATACTGGGTGTTTTCCTACTAAGGTAAAAAAATGAAAGGTTAATTTATAAGCCAATTTTATAAAAAAAGTTTATATAAACATGGGTCTGCAAATTTCTCGTTCTCAAGATACAGGGTGATAAACTTTTGTAAAGGGAATATAAAAATTAATCCAAATTTATTTTTTACTTGAAAACTAAACAAGCTATGTCAAAATATTAGGTAACAAAAAAGCTCTATTTTTATTTACTTAACCTAAATAAAATATAAAAATTGCAAAAAAATCAGTGGCTTACAATATTTTTGACAGAAATATTGTTTTTTTTTGAGACTTAGACTGGACTTAAATTAATTAATTGGCAGGAATGTCACTCAGGTATATTATTTTTTACTTGAAACGTATTTATATAATATACCATGTTTATGAAGTTAAATATGTTTTGGTTGTTTTTCTTTTATTAAAGTAAATTATGGACAAACCAATAAAAAAGTTATGTTAAATTTAAGGCCGCTATAGAAAGACTGAAGGGGTCGGAAAAAAAATATTATTTTTAATATTAACTACATTAGTCTGTGCAGCAATTCTGTAATCTTAGGTAGTTATAAGGGTGATAGAAAATCTGTTATTTTTGTATTGTTACCTTAATCATTTAAAATATTGTTAAACATTTCAATGAGCTTGTGGCGGCAGAAGATATTTACCGATTTTAATAAACTTTTATCAAAATACTAAGTGGGGTAGTAGGCAACTTTTTTGGGGTATTAGAACTACTAATAAAAAAATTGAGACCTTTTTACTCTACCCTAATGTCTATCTCTAATAAATAGTTTTGGAAATATAACCATGAATATTTAAAAATTATGTTAAACCATTATATTAGCCTAAGCTATACTGCCGTCCAACGGAAAAACACCGTATGTTTTATTATAAGCCTATTAATATACGGTGTTTTTCGTTGAACTGGCAGTATAAGCAATAAGTTTAGTTTCAGAAATAAAATGGATAAAATATCTACTATTTTTTAGACTTGGATGAATTTTTTTCAAAACAATAATATATTATAGACACAATAAATGTGGTATTTTCTTTAGGCTCTTTACAATACCTTTAAATTACCGATACCATATACAGGGTGTTTTATATAAACCAAATTGTTTACCATGAAAATCCTAAGTATGGCCATTTTACCGAAACTATGAAAAGTTGAATATATCTTATGTACACTTTTATTTACGGATTTTGAAAAATATTATTAATGGTGGCAAAATATATACTGGGTTCCATTTAAAAAAAACGGTAATTTTGCAGCATAATTTAGACACCTGATCGTCAATTGATTTTTTTTTAATCTTTAGTCTTTAAAAACGTAAAAAGTGTTGGTGGTTTGCTATATTTAAATAATTTCACCTTTCGAGTAATAACGAAGTTAGCAATTACGGACACTTAATTTGGATGACCCCGTATAATAAAGTGTGGCTAAGCATTGGAAATTGTAAAGAAAAAGGTGCATTTACTAATGAGAAACTAAATTTGATTATAAGTTCTTGAAATTATTAAATAAGTAACTGTTTTTAATTGTGTAAGTAGCAAAGGCAACAAATAGTCCCTGGGCTACTGGCGGTGGATAATTTTTCAAATTACTAAATTATTCTAAAAACTGAGACATGGGAGCCACATCAAATTTATTCAGATGCTGAGTGGAAAGAAACACTTAAGTAAAAATATTCTTAATTTTAAAATTTGCGAAAAAAAATATATTTTTAGATTACCCGTCCAGAAGAAGTCCAAGTTTTGAAAGCACATTCTTTGTCTTTTTTTTTGTAAATTGGATCACATTTTGTCGACAAATTTCTAAAATATCTACGTTTTACATACATACCACTAGAATCTGCTATAAATTTGGTATGGGTCCCATGTCCCAGTTTTAAGATATAGTCATTTAAATTATAATTCACGCCATTGCCCTGAGCCACCTATGAAATTAACTTTATAATAATACCACTTTTAAAACCTCTTGGGGGTTCCTTTTGACGAGTCTACCACGAATATTCATACCGCTTATATATGAAAGCGGCACTTTAACCCAGCGTGTCAATGTCAAGTGTTTCCATTATTGGACTAGGCTAAGAAAAGTCATTTTTTTATCAAACAAGTTTACCACAATGTTTTACATACAATTTTTAAACATTGTACTAAAAATCGTAAATGTTACATTAACGAAACCATACGACCCATGGACATGCTTTGGGTATCAGATTAGGTGGGCTTCGTAACTGTAATCCTTACAATGTTTAAAAATTGCGTGTAAAACATTGTGGTAAACTTATCTGACAAAAAAGTGATCAGTTGCCCAGTCCGACACCCGAAACATGTGACATTGACAGGCTGGGTTAAAGCGCCGCTTCCATATATGGCGTTATGGATATTAGTGGTAGACTCGTTAAAAGGAACCACCCTAAAAGGCTTTAAAAATGTTATTAATATGAAGTCAATTTCATTATAGACCCAGTCCGACACCCGAGACATTTGACATTGACAGGCTGGGTTAAAGCGCCGCTTCCACATATGGCGTTATGAATATTCGTGATAGACTCGTTAATAGCAACCACCCTAAAAAGGCTTTAAAAATATTATTATGAAGTTAATTTCATTACAGGCCCAGGGACTAAAAACTATGATACCTGATTTAACAAAGAAAAAAGATTAACATCTTTTCACTTCGAATGTTTTAGAATAAAACATGTATTAATAATGACAGTACCGCCATATTTATTACGAAAATAAAAGTAAATATCTATGCAAAACTTTTTCGGGTAAAATAATAGGATTTTAGAGTCAATAAATTAACATAACTAAAATTATTTTTTTATTTTTTATTTTATTATAAATACTATATTTTAAAGTAAAATTGACAGATAAAGATTTCAAGATTGCGGCTGGGCACCATCATCGAAAAAAAAGGTAAATGGAAAGAGGGGTTTTGTGGCACATTATTTTAAAGCTCCTGGCGAGTACTCTATAACCCTAAAATATAAAGTTAATATCTTCAGCTAGTACAAAATGACAGTACTTTAAAAATTACTACCTAAATACCTGATTTCGATGGCCGTATAATATACAGGTTGCTTAATTAAAATACGTTTTTCCCACCCTGTACATTATAGCAACTATTATCAATAAAAATATTTTTAAAGAGCTTTAAAAAATATCTCATTAGGTATATGTATCTTTATTAGTTTCAGAAATATGGCAATCCAAATCAGGTATTTAAGTTATTTTTAAAGTACCGTCATTTTGTATTTAATTAAGGTATTGGCCCTATCTTTTAGGGTTATAAAGTTCTTGTTAAGAACTTTAAAATGATGTGTTACAAGACCCCCATTTCTTTTTTTTTTCGCGCTCAGACGCCTTCTTGATTTTTTTGTCAATTTCACTCTAAAACATAGTATTTACGCATCAATTTCATGTAGCAAAATTTAAGTTTTTTAAATTTATTCGTTTAAAAAATAAAAGTGGGGTGGCAATAAAGAAATGCTGCAATAAGTTTAGTTTCAGAAATAAAATGGATAAAATATCTACTATTTTTTAGACTTGGATGATTTTTTTCAAAACTATAATATATTATAGACACGATAAATGTGGTATTTTCTTTAGGCTCTTAACAATACTTTTAAATTACCGATACCATATACAGGGTGTTTTATATAAACCAAATTGTTTACTATCAAAATCCTAAGGATTGCCATTTTACCGAAACTATGAAAAGTTGAATATATCTTATGTACACTTTTTTTTACGGATTTTGAAAAATATTTTTAATGGTGGCAAAAGATATACTGGTTCCATTTAAAAAACGGTAATTTTGCAGCATAATTTAGACACCTGATCGTCAATTGTTTTTTTTTTTTAATCTTTAGTCTTTAAAAACGTAAAAAGTGTTGGTGGTTTGCTAATTTAAATAATTTCACATTTCGAGTTATAACGAAGTTAGCAATTACGGACACTTAATTTGGATGACCCCGTATAATAAAGTGTGGCTAAGCATTAGAAATTGTAAAGAAAAAGGTGCATTTACTAAGGAGAAACTAAATTTAAATATAAGTTCTTGAAATTATTATTAAGAGTTCAAACTTCGTGGGAATTTTTTTCTACATGTAGATTTAAATTTGGTTGAGCACCGAGAAAAAGAAAACTTTTGCGGTAATGAATGACTCTTATACATATTGCTTATCCAAAGAAGAAAGTAAACTCTTTCCGCGGTCTTCGAGTAGTGCGGTTCACGTTTACATAGAAGTCTACATAGACTTCCCGGGTAGACAGCTAAAGAAATCGTACGGGCTTCCATATATGGCGTTATGGATATTAGTGGTAGACTCGTTAAAAGGAACCACCCTAAAAAGGCTTTAAAAATGTTATTAATATAAAGTTAATTTCATTATAGACCCAGTCCGACACCCGAGACATTTGACATTGACAGGCTGGGTTAAAGCGCTGCTTCCACATATGGCGTTATGCATATTCGTGATAGACTCGTTAATAGCAACCACCCTAAAAGGCTTTAAAAATATTATATAAAGTTAATTTCATTACAGGCCCAGGGACTAAAAACTATGATACCTGATTTAACAAAGAAAAAAGATTAACATCTTTTCACTTCGAATGTTTTAGAATAAAACATGTATTAATAATGACAGTCCCGCCATATTTATTACGAAAATAAAAGTAAATATCTATGCAAAACTTTTTCGGGTAAAATAATAGGATTTTTAGAGTCAATAAATTAACATAACTAAAATTATTTTTTTATTTTTATTTTATTATAAATACTATATTTTAAAGTAAAATTGACAGATAAAGATTTCAAGATTGCGGCTGGGCACCATCATCGAAAAAAAGGTAAATGGAAAGAGGGTTTTGTGGCACATTATTTTAAAGCTCCTGGCGAGTACTCTATAACCCTAAAATATAAAGTTAATATCTTCAGCTAGTACAAAATGACAGTACTTAAAAAATTACTACCTAAATACCTGATTTCGATGGCCGTATAATATACAGGGTGCTTAATTAAAATATACTTTTTTCCCACCCTGTACATTATAACAACTATTATCATTAAAAATATTTTTAAAAGAGCTTTAAAAAAATATCTCATTAGGTATATCTATCTTTATTAGTTTCAGAAATATGGCAATCCAAATCAGGTATTTAAGTTATTTTTAAAGGACCGTCATTTTGTATTAAATTAAGGTATTGACCCTATCTTTTAGGGTTATAAAGTTCTTGTTAAGAACTTTAAAATGATGTGTCACAAGACCCCCATTTCTTTTTTTTTTCGCGCTCAGACGCCTTCTTGATTTTTTTGTCAATTTCACTCTAAAACATAGTATTTACGCATCAATTTCATGTAGTAAAATTTTAGTTTTTTAAATTTATTCGTTTAAAAAATAAAAGGGGGGAAAAGAAATGCACTGTAAACTTGCACTGACGATGACGTTTTAGCGTCGTCAACAAATTATTACCATCATTAAAAGTAAACTGGATACTAAATTATTTTCTTCTTAATTAAGTCATCCTACAGAATTATCTAATAGTATATTTCATGTAACAACAAGTTAATCTCCTGAGTACACTCTGCACAGAACAGGATATTTGCTTTGTAGCCTGAAACTCTAAGAGTAATCAAGCGATAGCATTACAAAACAGATTGCAGAAACCTAAGTGAACAACACGTTTTCCCCTTTGCACTTTTAAAGTATGGCACTAGTAGTTTATTTAATTATTTGTTTTTAATTAGTGGGGTTTTAATTAAAAATAAAGCATTTCTTATAGCAGTAATGGCAATTGCACGCGAGGTAACATTTTGGGCAGGCGAGTGTGTTAATGTTTTTTTCATTACACATTATTTTAAAGCTCCTGGCGAGTACTCTATAACCCTAAAATATAAAGTTAATATCTTCAGCTAGTACAAAATGACAGTACTTTAAAAATTACTACCTAAATACCTGATTTCGGTGGCCGTATAATATACAGGTTGCTTAATTAAATACGTTTTTCCCACCCTGTACATTATAGCAACTATTATCAATAAAAATATTTTTAAAGAGCTTTAAAAAAATATCTCATTAGGTATATGTATCTTTATTAGTTTCAGAAATATGGCAATCCAAATCAGGTATTTAAGTTATTTTTAAAGTACCGTCATTTTGTATTTAATTAAGGTATTGGCCCTATCTTTTACGGTTATAAAGTTCTTGTTAAGAACTTTAAAATGATGTGTTACAAGACCCCCATTTCTTTTTTTTTTTCGCGCTCAGACGCCTTCTTGATTTTTTTTGTCAATTTCACTCTAAAACATAGTATTTACGCATCAATTTCATGTAGCAAAATTTAAGTTTTTTAAATTTATTCGTTTAAAAAATAAAAGTGGGGTGGCAATAAAGAAATGCTGCAATAAGTTTAGTTTCAGAAATAAAATGGATAAAATATCTACTATTTTTTAGACTTGGATGATTTTTTTCAAAACTATAATATATTATAGACACGATAAATGTGGTATTTTCTTTAGGCTCTTAACAATACTTTTAAATTACCGATACCATATACAGGGTGTTTTATATAAACCAAATTGTTTACTATCAAAATCCTAAGGATTGCCATTTTACCGAAACTATGAAAAGTTGAATATATCTTATGTACACTTTTTTTTACGGATTTTGAAAAATATTTTTAATGGTGGCAAAATATATACGGGTTCCATTTAAAAAACGGTAATTTTGCAGCATAATTTAGACACCTGATCGTCAATTGTTTTTTTTTTTTAATCTTTAGTCTTTAAAAACGTAAAAAGTGTTGGTGGTTTGCTAATTTAAATAATTTCACATTTCGAGTTATAACGAAGTTAGCAATTACGGACACTTAATTTGATGACCCCGTATAATAAAGTGTGGCTAAGCATTAGAAATTGTAAAGAAAAAGGTGCATTTACTAAGGAGAAACTAAATTTAAATATAAGTTCTTGAAATTATTATTAAGAGTTCAAACTTCGTGGGAATTTTTTCTACATGTAGATTTAAATTTGGTTGAGCACCGAGAAAAAGAAAAACTTTTGCGGTAATGAATGACTCTTATACATATTGCTTATCCAAAGAAGAAAGTAAACTCTTTCCGCGGTCTTCGAGTAGTGCGGTTCACGTTTACATAGAAGTCTACATAGACTTCCCGGGTAGACAGCTAAAGAAATCGTACGGGCTTCCATATATGGCGTTATGGATATTAGTGGTAGACTCGTTAAAAGGAACCACTCTAACAAGGCTTTAAAAATGTTATTAATATGAAGTCAATTTCATTATAGGCCCAGTCCGACACCCGAGACATTTGACATTGACAGTTAATTTCATTACAGGTTCAGGGACTAAAAACTATGATACCTGATTTAACAAAGAAAAAAACATCTTTTCACTTCGAATGTTTTAGAATAAAACATGTATTAATAATGATAGTACCGCCATATTTATTACGAAAATAAAAGTAAATATCTATGCAAAACTTTTTTCGGGTAAAATAATAGGATTTTTAGAGTCAATAAATTAACATAACTAAAATAATTTTTTTATTTTTATTTTATTATAAATACTATATTTTAAAGTAAAATTGACAGATAAAGATTTCAAGATTGCGGCTGGGCACCATCATCGAAAAAAAGGTAAATGGAAAGAGGGGTTTTGTGGCACATTATTTTAAAGCACCTGGCGAGTACTCTATAACCCTAAAATATAAATTTAATATCTTCAGCTAGTACAAAATGACAGTACTTTAAAAATTACTACCTAAATACCTGATTTCGATGGCCGTATAATATACTGCTTAATTAAAATATACTTTTTTCCCACCCTGTACATTATAACAACTATTATCATTAAAAATATTTTTAAAAGAGCTTTAAAAAATATCTCATTAGGTATATCTATCTTTATTAGTTTCAGAAATATGGCAATCCAAATCAGGTATTTAAGTTATTTTTAAAGTACCGTCATTTTGTATTAAATTAAGGTATTGACCCTATCTTTTAGGGTTATAAAGTTCTTGTTAAGAACTTTAAAATGATGTGTCACAAGACCCCCATTTCTTTTTTTTTTCGCGCTCAGACGCCTTCTTGATTTTTTTTGTCAATTTCACTCTAAAACATAGTATTTACGCATCAATTTCATGTAGTAAAAATTTTAGTTTTTAAATTTATTCGTTTAAAAAATAAAAGGGGGGCAATAAAGAAATGCACTGTAAACTTGCACTGACGATGACGTTTTAGCGTCGTCAACAAATTATTACCATCATTAAAAGTAAACTGGATACTAAATTATTTTCTTCTTAATTAAGTCATCCTACAGAATTATCTAATAGTATATTTCATGTAACAACAAGTTAATCTCCTGAGTACACTCTGCACAGAACAGGATATTTGCTTTGTAGCCTGAAACTCTAAGAGTAATCAAGCGATAGCATTACAAAACAGATTGCAGAAACCTAAGTGAACAACACGTTTTCCCCTTTGCACTTTTAAAGTATGGCACTAGTAGTTTATTTAATTATTTGTTTTTAATTAGTGGGGTTTTAATTAAAAATAAAGCATTTCTTATAGCAGTAATGGCAATTGCACGCGAGGTAACATTTTGGGCAGGCGAGTGTGTTAATGTTTTTTCTGTGTATAGTAGACTGAGCCGAAAAAAAGAATTTCTTTTTGTTCTAACGGTACTGTAAA
>JACEGR010010428.1:0-19162 GCA_014170235.1 Listronotus bonariensis
ATATTGTTACAGACTTTCAAAAATGTGTTTAGGTTATAGAATTTTAGAGAGTTAGGATCATTTAATTTAGTTTGTTAATTTATTTAAATAATTTACCTTAATTTTTCCAAGTTCTTTCATCACTTTCGAAGGTTTCCGAAAACGCCCGAATTATCTATTAATAACTTTTATGCCATCATGTACTATGGAATTTTCACGATATTTCTCGAATATTCTAGATCATTCTTTACTCTTCCACCATACTATAAAAGGGCGACGGGAAACCTAGGATCGGTCAGTATAAATTCGACTTTTGTGTTGTAAACTTCGAGACATTGACAAGAGTAGATTTTGTCGTTGTTGTAACCATAGTTACGTTCCATTGTTAATAAAGGTATAAAAACGAAGACACGTGTTTTTATACGAGGTGATACGGAACATTTGGTGTCAGAAGCGGAACGGAATTACCCAAGGAAGACGAAGTAGTCAAGAAGAAAATTTGAATGCCAGTTGAGACCAGACAACAAACAGCCGTTATGGAGGAAATTAGTGCTCTAATTAAGCTAATGATGAAAAAACAAGAAGACTTAAAAGAAGATCTAAAAGTAATGAAGACGAGCCAAGAATCCCTGAAAGAAGACCTAAAGAAAGAAATGCAGACAAGCCAAGAATCCCTGAAAGAAGACCTAAAGAAAGAAATGCAGACAAGCCAAGAAGCCATGAAAGAAGACCTAAAGAAAGAAATGCAAACAAGCCAAGAAGCCATGAAAGAAGACTTAAAATTAATGAAGACTAGTCAAGAATCCCTGAAAGAAGACCTAAAGAAAGAAATGCAAACAAGCCAAGAAGTCATTAAAAATGAAATGAAGACCAATTTAGAAGAAATGAAGAAAAGTCAAGAAGAAATGAAGACAAATCAAAAAGAAATGAAGCGGGAAATCAAAATCAGTCAAGCAGAAACGAGACAACAAATCGAGAAAATTCAAAATGATATAAAAAAAGGACAAGAACAAATGAAGCAAGAGATAAAAGAAAAGATAGTGAAGATTCGAGAACACCTGAGGGGAGAATTTCATCAATGCCAAGATGAGATGAGAAAGGAAATGTTGCTTGAATTAAAACTTACAAAAGAAGATGTCAAAGAAGATATAGAAGAAATACAACAGACTGTGCAGTTAGTTCAAGGTCAAATGCAACAAGAAGTGCAGCAATTACACCGGCAAATTCAAAATATAGCCAGTACAGGTGTCGTTCCAGGATGTGGTACTCCAGCAACTGTTATGAAACCACCAACGTTTGACGGAAAGGTACCGTGGGTTACGTACCTTAGACAATTTGAAGCTGCTGCGAACGGCAATAATTGGAGTTTACCAGAAAAGGCACGCGCACTAGTGCTTGCTCTACGAGGTGAGGCCATGGAGGTATTAAGAAATATTCCTGAAGAGAAACAAGGCGACTATCAATCAATTGTAATGTTCCTAGAAATGAGATATGGCGAGACACATTTGCAGGAAGTTTATAAGGCGCAGCTGCAGGGACGAAGACAAAAATATAACGAAAGCCTTCAGGAATACGAAGCTGACATCGTACGATTGATTAATCTGACATATCCAACATACCCAGAAGAAATAAAACAAGAACTAGCCGTGGGTAGTTTCATTGAAGGTCTACGCGATCCAGACATGAATCAGGCTTTAAGAATGGCCAGATTGAAGAAAATATCAGAAGCTCTTGCCTACGCGCTTCAGTTCGAAACAGCCAAACAAACGTCTAGGAGTCAGACAAGAATAAGAAGAATAAACTTTGTACCAGAAGAAGACAATTCAAATAAAGATTTTGCAAGAGTAATGAAGGAGTTGCAAGAAATTTTCCTTAAGAAGCAAACAGAAGAAGACAACAGTATGACATTTAGAAGAAGAAATACTATCCGCTGTTGGAAGTGTGGTAAAGAGGGGCATCTACAGAGAAATTGTACCAGATTCAATGCCCCTACTAGTAGTCCGGAAAACTCCCAGGAGGGGCGAAAGCTGGCTAGGTGCTACCAAGCCCCACCAAACAACAACTATTAGAGTACTGGAAAAAGTCGTCCATTTTTCTCAAAGAGACCTCTCGTAAAGTAAACAGATAAGGTACAACTCAAAGTCGTGGTCTCAGTCAAAGGAATTAAAAACATATATTTAAAAACGTGACACGTGTTTCGCTCTTATTACGAGCATCATCAGACCTATAAAACAGAAAGAACCTAACTTAATTAATTATATAAATAAAATAAAACTTAACATACCATTAAAATACTAAAAACAAAGAATTTTACACAACACTACATATTAAAATAATAACAAAGAATGAGGTTAGATCAGCACACAAATTTAAAATATAAAATAAATAAAAATAAAAATAAAAATATTTTGGTCCAACCCAGGATCGAACCCCCAACCTTTCGACTGTAAGTCCAACATTATACCACTGAACCACGGAACTATAGTAGTTACCCTTCTTCCTGTAAGTTATTAAAAATTAATATCGGTTCAAAATTAAACACGTCATTAACGCAAGTTAAAACAGGACTCTTTTAGCTCTGGTTATCTCCATTTTTCTAGAAGATCTAGTTTTCTACTTTTTGAACACTCGTGTAAGATATTAACATTTTCTGTAGTTGAAAAAGTATGCCCAGATTCCAATAAATGATTAGCAAAAGCCGACTTAGTGTTGGAGATGTCCGAATCTTTGTATTTATTGAAAAGGCTAATGTGTTCCTGTACCCTGGTAGAAATTTTTCTTCCTGACTGTCCAACGTAAATGGCAGAACAGTCTCCACAGTTAAGAGAGTAAACGCCTGATTTGGAAAGTTTATCGGTCTCGTCTGTTGTTTTTACCAGATATTTTTTAAGAGTATTCACTGTCTTAAATGCCACTGATATATCTAACCGTTGAAAAACTTTGCTAATTGTAGTGAAATATTACCGAAAAAAGTGATACATTTAAAATTATTTTTATTAGTTCTATCGGGATAAATTGTGTGAAAAGAGAATTTGAATTTATTTGAAAATCTGTAAAAAATTTTATTAATTGAATCTGAAGGAAAACCGTTATTGTGAGCTAATTGTTTGATGATATTTAGTTCTTTGTTAAAAGCCTCTTTAGCAAGTGGGAGTTTAAATAGGCGGTAAAACAGAGAATTAAAAGCTGCGAATTTATGCTGGTAAGGAGAATTAGATGAATATTGTATTACATTATCTATAGAGGAAGTCTTTCTGTAAACCTCGAAAAGAATTCGACTGCCACTTCGAATTAACAAGAGGTCCAGAAAGGGTAATTTATTATTATTTTCTTTCTCCAAAGTAAACTGAATTTTCGGATGTAACGAATTCACATAATTTAGAAATTCAGCCAATTCCTGTTCATTGCCATTCCACACAATGCATATGTCGTCTACATATCTTTTATAGGCAGTTAAAAATCTAGAAAAAGGGCTTGTCATTATTTTACGTTCTAGATTATACATAAAAACCTCACTAAGAAATGGCGAAAGGCATGAACCCATCGCCAAACCCGCTTTTTGTTTAAAAAATCCTCCATTAAATTTAAAAAAGTTTTGATCAAGAACTGTGGAAAGTAGGAGAACAAGATTTGAAATTATGACTTTCGGCAGCAAAGTTCTTTCCAGCAAATTTCTTACCAAATCAACGCACTCAGAAGGAGGGACACTAGGAAACAGATTTTTACATCTAATGAAATTAGCGTGGCATTCAGTGGAATTTCAATATTCTTTAGATAATCTGCAAACGCCATGGAGTTTTTGTGGCGTAGACGCTTTGGAAACCTGTGACCTCTCTGAGAACATTATTCAGCCAAGAAGACAACCTGTATACTGGGGAATCTACAAATGATACTACAGGTCTAATCGGAATTCCCTCCTTATGTAATTTTGGAAGGCCGTAAAGTAAGGGAGTTCTCGGATTCATGGGGTATAGTCGATTCTTAGAAGTTTGGAAATGATCCAAAGTTAACATGCATTGGTCAAGAACATTCTTAACCTTATTGAAGAAAGAGTTGGTGGGATCTCTTTGAATACTCTGGAAATCATCAGAGTCTAAGAAATTCATCACCTTGTCAACATAATCCGATCTTCTCATGATCACCAAACAGGAGCCCTTGTCAGCTTTAGTTGCAATCAAGTCATTGGTGGTAATTTTATCTTTTAAAGATTTAAGGTGTGCTTTTTTATAATTACTATGTGTATTTCTATCGAATTTGGAGTTTAAAAAAGTGATAAGCTTAGCCCTTAAGATGTTTTTATTGGCAATATCAGTGGGTTTGGATGATGTTTTCCGCTTCCACTGCTAATGTCTCCCTAGTTTTTAGATTATTCGAATGTGAGAAATTAAAACTTCAAATTTTTATTTAATAATTCCTCTTCCTGAGGAGTAAAAGAGATATCCGTCAGGTTCATGAATCGTTTATGAAAATTATAATGAGACTTACCCAACGCCAATCTATATTCCGTGTTATTGTTGGAAACTAGAAGAGATCTTTGAGCAACCTTAAGGTTATAAATTTTATTGCTCAGTCTGTGAAAAGTTTCAACCCCAAAGATACTAACCTCATCCCTAAAATTTGAATCTAAAATAAGAAATTCAATAAAACTAAACAAAAAAGTTAATTTAAAATATAAAGTATTTTAGCCTAGAGTTTACTGCGTTAAGAGTCTTATAGTGTTGTTTTATCTCTTCTCGTATCCAGATACTTCTGGCGTTCCTCACTGCTATTTTCGAAGACGTTGTGTGTGCGTTACATTTAATGGCCACAAATTTGGGGGTTAAGGTTAAATATCAAGCATTGCTGGAGGAACCAAATTTTCAGCAGCAAACTCTTGCGTGTAATTAGGTTCTTCCCATAGAGACGGACAAGTTTATATTCAGAATACCGAGCATTCGAATGCTACTACCCAACTCTGTCCATAGCATACCTATTTGCTAAAAACTTGAGAACCAATGTAAATATATCAATGGATAATGGATAGTAATAAATTAAATATTAATCTTTAGTAACCTCAAATGAGGAACCCCAACAATTCAAAATGCAGTTTTTGATAAAACACTATTTTAACTGCGCGTGTCGTCATTTATGTTTAAAACGTTTTTTACTCGAAATTTGGCATATTAAAAATATAAATAATTTTTTGTCCCAGTTTTAAACATGTTCTTAGTGTTTAAGAACTTTTTGTAATGTTTATTTATTTAAGATAATAGGTCATTACTTTATTAATTGTAATCTGCAATAAGCAGAGCACTTTAATCAGTTTTCAACAATAAAACCAGAAAACATCCACCTTAGGTACGTCACATGTACACAAAATTCGAACCCAAAATATCCAGGATCATAAAGCAGGGTCACTTCCAACAGAGCTAAACTAACTTGTCAATCATTAAGCCATATGACCCTATCACAAAGACAAATCAAACTTACCGTTGGAATACTGACTTATTGACAGAGTGTACACACTACGCCATTTATATTTTTGATTTTGGAATAATATCGTGGTTGATCCGACGGACACAAAGGGCTTTTGGTGCGTGAA
The DNA here is from genome assembly GCA_014170235.1 of Listronotus bonariensis. Classification (NCBI taxonomy): domain Eukaryota; kingdom Metazoa; phylum Arthropoda; class Insecta; order Coleoptera; family Curculionidae; genus Listronotus; species Listronotus bonariensis. The sequence goes on from JACEGR010010428.1 coordinate 5,561, forward strand.
GGACTTTTCTGGAACCAAATGTATATTAAAAGAAAATGCCAAACTGAACAATTAAAAAGCATAGCATATTTTTATCCTAATAAGTAGTAGCACCCATGTAATAAATTTTAATTGTTACAGTTAGCAAAACAAGCGTGTTTTCGTAGTTATATGGCAATAGGAGCGCCACTATTGTTTCCATGGGGGCTACAGAGGCAACTTATAAAAACACGTCACCTTTGAATTCGTCCATTTTTCTCAAAGAGACCTCTTGTAAAGTAAACAGAAAAGGTACAACTCAAAGTCGTGGTCTCAGTCAAAGGAATTAAAAACATATATTTAAAAACGTGACACGTGTTTCGCTCTTATTACGAGCATCATCAGACCTATAAAACAGAAAGAACCTAACTTAATTAATTATATAAATAAAATAAAACTTAACATACCATTAAAATACTAAAAACAAAGAATTTTACACAACACTACATATTAAAATAATAACAAAGAATGAGGTTAGATCAGCACACAAATTTAAAATATAAAATAAATAAAAATAAAAATAAAAAATATTTTGGTCCAACCCAGGATCGAACCCCCAACCTTTCGACTGTAAGTCCAACATTATACCACTGAACCACGGAACTATAGTAGTTACCCTTCTTCCTGTAAGTTATTAAAAATTAATATCGGTTCAAAATTAAACACGTCATTAACGCAAGTTAAAACAGGACTCTTTTTAGCTCTGGTTATCTCCATTTTTTCTAGAAGATCTAGTTTTCTACTTTTTGAACACTCGTGTAAGATATTAACATTTTCTGTAGTTGAAAAAGTATGCCCAGATTCCAATAAATGATTAGCAAAAGCCGACTTAGTGTTGGAGATGTCCGAATCTTTGTATTTATTGAAAAGGCTAATGTGTTCCTGTACCCTGGTAGAAATTTTTCTTCCTGACTGTCCAACGTAAATGGCAGAACAGTCTCCACAGTTAAGAGAGTAAACGCCTGATTTGGAAAGTTTATCGGTCTCGTCTGTTGTTTTTACCAGATATTTTTTAAGAGTATTCACTGTCTTAAATGCCACTGATATATCTAACCGTTGAAAAAACTTTGCTAATTGTAGTGAAATATTACCGAAAAAAGTGATACATTTAAAATTATTTTTATTAGTTCTATCGGGATAAATTGTGTGAAAAGAGAATTTGAATTTATTTGAAAATCTGTAAAAAATTTTATTAATTGAATTTGAAGGAAAACCGTTATTGTGAGCTAATTGTTTGATGATATTTAGTTCTTTGTTAAAAGCCTCTTTAGCAAGTGGGAGTTTAAATAGGCGGTAAAACAGAGAATTAAAAGCTGCGAATTTATGCTGGTAAGGAGAATTAGATGAATATTGTATTACATTATCTGTAGAGGAAGTCTTTCTGTAAACCTCGAAAAGAATTCGACTGCCACTTCGAATTAACAAGAGGTCCAGAAAGGGTAATTTATTATTATTTTCTTTCTCCAAAGTAAACTGAATTTTCGGATGTAACGAATTCACATAATTTAGAAATTCAGCCAATTCCTGTTCATTGCCATTCCACACAATGCATATGTCGTCTACATATCTTTTATAGGCAGTTAAAAATCTAGAAAAAGGGCTTGTCATTATTTTACGTTCTAGATTATACATAAAACCTCACTCAAGAAATGGCGAAAGGCATGAACCCATCGCCAAACCCGCTTTTTGTTTAAAAAATCCTCCATTAAATCTAAAGTGTTTGATCAAGAACTGTGGAAAGTAGGAGAACAAGATTTGAAATTATGACTTTCGGCAGCAAAGTTCTTTCCAGCAAATTTCTTACCAAATCAACGCACTCAGAAGGAGGGACACTAGGACAGATTTTTACATCTAATGAAATTAGCGTGGCATTCAGTGGAATTTCAATATTCTTTAGATAATCTGCAAACTGGCTAATAAAACACTTAAATGTATATATATTTTTAGTTTTTTATCAGGGACAGAGTGATTTCGCGCTGAGACAAAATAAAAGTTAATTGACTTATATTTTAATTAAAAAACTTTGTTATATCTTCATACATAGAAAAACACACAGTACACATTATGAGATACTCTAAAATTTGTGTTTTATCAAAATTGCGTTTGAATTGAAGCTCCTCCAATATAGTTATTTTGCAAACAAATTTTTATTATGTTTTAGGGGTCTAGTTAAAGTACGTCTAACTCTCTCAGAATACAAAAATTAAAGCAACTAATGAATGAAATGTTAAACAGAAAGCAATATGACGTCCTATATATTTTTGCAAAAATGAAGTCAGATAATGTTTTTCTATATGTAGCTCAACCAAAGTCACTAAGTAAGCATAAAATATTTACTACTACTATTACTACTACTACTACTACTACTACTACTACAATTCGGGTTTAAAACGTTCTGTGACGTCTTCCGATTCCCAATCCCCATTGGTCCCTGTCGTTCCATAGGTCCTCCTCCAACTCCTCTCTCTCTCTTATCTCTTTGTCAATGCCTTCTTTCTCCAACTCTTTCTTGGCCGTCCTCTCTTCTTCTTTTTTTTTTTTTTGGTTTCCAATTGAGTATTTTTTTTTTGGAAGTCTTTGCTCCTCCATTTTTTGAACATCTCACCTCAGTTGTTTTGTCCTTATATCATCTGTTATTGTGTGTTCTACCTTCATTGTTATACCGATTGTTTGGTTCAGGATTTTTTCCAATTTCGATTTCCCTGGTGTTCGCCTCCAAAAGTCCATTTCTGTGGTCTCCAGAGGTCCCTTATGGTTTTTTCCATAAGTTGCCAAACTTCGAAGCTACATATATGTGACTATGCTTTTAATTACTTAATCACTATTCAGCTCTTCAACTCTCTAGGCGGGAAAGGTTTGCGCCGATCTTCTCGCGCAACGCATATGCCCCGCCTCTTGGGGTAAAAGACTGCTGTGACGTGCGATCGGGGAGCGGTGTTATTTTATTCGTTCGACAGCCATAGGCGTGTATTGACATATTTATTATGGTTTTCTAACGTTTTGTTTGTGTTTGATATTTTCGACACAGCTTTTAAGTTTCAATAGTAATATGAGTGAGAAAAAATCTGGACATGTGTGTGCAGTACCAACTTGTTTAAATAAAGGTTATAATTCGAAGAAGAAATTCTATCGTTTTCCCAAGGAAGCTAATCGGTAAGTACCTATCTAAATATCCTTCTAAAAAATTCTCAATAATTTTCCCCATTTTATAAATGTATCATATAACGAGTATTTTGATTTACAAATTCACCTATAGTTATAGTTTATTATTTTCCGTGACTTATTTGAAGTGGCAGTTTCTTATATTTTCGATTTTGGTGTGCCCTTAAGCGGCAATTAGTTTCGTCCGTAATCCTTTTTTGCATAAATTTTGTTATACAGTTTTGTCCGGGCTCTTAAATTTTAAATACATATATACTTTTTTCCGGATGACATTATAAGCTGCTTTTTAATGACACTTGAGAGGATTAGAAGGTGCATTTGTACAGTGAAGTGGACTTTTAATGCCTAGGCAGAAAAAGTTGACTGGTTCTGCCTATCAATCTAGTAATTAAAATTGACAATGACAATGTGTCAAAATAATTTAATTATTTGGATATTAATACTGAAACGCAATGAATAAATATAAAAGAGACGACTATACATGAAATTAGAAAAAATCGGAGAAAAAATTGTATGTTCCACACGGCAGAAAATCAGATTTTTTCTTTCTGCCTAGTAAAACAAATAACTATTTGCCAAGCCATTTGATGTTACCTAATGTTTTTTTTCAAATCAGGTAAGCTAGATGTATAATATATCCAAAATTAGGCAGCGGATGAAAATGTAATTGTTCAGGTACAGAGTTTCTTGAGATTTGGCCATCAAGTAATTACGCCAGACAAAACTGTAGGTACCTATCTGCCCAAATTAGATACATCTTTATGATAATTTTATGATGGATACCTCATAAAATATATTTTAAAAGGTGGCCTTTAAAAACTATTAATTTCAAATGGGCAAAATTTCCCAGTATTATTAGCATACCTGAAAATGTTTTATTGCTTAAAATCTTGTTATCTCTAGGTAAAATATGGGTTTTATTATAGGATAAGGGTATTCACATTTATTGGAAACAGATGATTGTTTATTAATATTAATAGGAAGTTTATTTGTGTGGGGGAATTAAAATGAGCCAACGCCCAACGACTTTATAAATTGTAAACAAAACACATCATTCATAGTTATTTGTATTCACTTTTTATCTTCTATTTTTACAGAGCTAGGATATGGGCAATGAAAGCCAATCGTGAGGACCTATTGGAAAAACTAACTGACCTAAATAAAAGCTACCGGTTATGTGAAAACCATTTTGAGGAAAAAATGTTTACAAGTCATCTTCGTACGCGATTGGTAGCCACTGCAATACCAACCCTATTTCCGTCTCTTGAAGGCAGTTCTAGATCTACGAAAGATGACCATACATATAGTGCACCAGGTCTAGTTTCTGCGAAAATACGTATTCTTGATGACAGAAGAATAGTTCCAGCTCTTGTTCCAGCCGAGGTTCCAGCTAATGCAGAAACTTACTTAGGTATTTACGGTATTATTTTATTTTAAACAAATGTGTATGCTCTAAATTCTAAATAATATTAGTTTTGGTTGACCATGTATAAGAAAATCTCCAATTTTTAATGGTATCTATTATTTTTTACTTGCTTGATTAAATATAATGTATTTTTGCAGATGATCAGACAGTTGCACTTGACACCAAGGCCGAAGTCGTGTATCAAACTAAGGGAGATTCTCTGATTGTAGCAAGTCCTCCTCTTGTGTCTCCTGTATCTACCCAAACACCAACCAGTTTAACTTCAGACAGTCCAAGGAAGATAAAATTTAGACAGGACATCAAGTCGTTAACTGCCGAAAACAAATATTTGCGACAAAAAGTTCAGGTACTTGAAAATGAGATAGATAATAAATTAGATAATATATCTCTTGATCAATATATGTCACTGACATATAAATTTTGCAGTTCGGTAGACACTGCTAAATGTATTAATATGCAAGTAGCACAAGGAATAAGAAAGCAAAAGGTAGACGTTATAGTAAAGATTTCAAAATTGAATGCTTGTCTATATACTTTTCTGGTCCCCGCGTTTATAAAAAATATTTAATGAATAAATATTGCCTTCCATCACCAAATACATTGCTAAAAGAAATTAGAGCGATTAAAATAGAACCAGGATTAGAAAATCCTGAACTTTATAAACTTTAAAAAAAAAAGTTGACGGTTTTCAGGAACAAAACAAATATTGCGTATTATGTTTCGACGAAATGTCCATTAAAGCAAATTTATTTTATGAACGCAATCAGGACTACATAATTGGGCTAGCCATAGGTGATAAAAGAAAAAATATTTTTAAACCTGCTTTGACTGCCTGCGTGCTCATGTTAAGAGGACTTTATTGTAAGTGGAAACAACCTCTTGCATATTTTCTTTGTCACACTTCTTGTCCAGCCGGAATTATTATTAACGATTTTAACTGACGCTTTGCAAAAAATGGAAATTGTGGGGCTAAAGGTTTGTGCGAGTTACTTCTGACATGGGATCAATAATATTAAACTCTCAAATATTTTAAACGTCTCTCCAGAACGTACAGGTTTTTATTTAAACAATCAGTACCTCTTTTACATATTTGACATCCCTCATATAATAAAGGCGATAAGAAATATGCTAATGAAATATAACTTTTATATCGATGGCAAGAATATTTCCTGGCAATATATAAAAGACTTTTATGAAATGGATAAAAAATTTCCCGTCAAAGCAGCACACAAATTGACAGATTCCCACATATATCCTACTAACTTTCAAAAAATGAAAGTAAAACTAGCGACCCAAGTATTTAGCTATTCAGTTCATGTGGGTATGAGCTTTTATATTAGATTTGGGTCCCTTCCTGCGGAAGCTACAGACACTGCAAAATTTGTTAACACTATGGATCAGCTTTTTGATATTTTAAATTCGTCCCAAACTTTTTCTTCGAAACGATATAATGCGGCATTTAAAGGTACGCCATTGCAATTAGACTTTTTAAAGGAATGTTTGTCTTTATTTGAAAAACTTGAGGTTCGGGACAGAAATAACACCAACATAACTAAAAAAATTAAGTTCATAAAAAGTATTAAAATTTCAATAAACAGTGTTATCAATTTATATAATTTTCTTCATGATACTGCTGGATTCAAATATTTACTCACGAAAAGAGTTAAACCAAGATTGCCTTGAAAATCATTTTAGTAAAATTAGGGTGAGAACAATAACTGCATCAACCCGACGCCCATACAGTTTCGAAGAACATTTAAGAAGCTGCAGTGCGTTAACCTGCTTAATTCAGGTACAGAAAATTGTGAGGCAGACGTCGATCAGATGCTTTTAAAGCTTCCTGATTTTAAAGACGATTCTGTGCCTGAGGATAGGGACGTTAAAAGGTCAATAATGTAGACACTGCAATAAACACCATGAATTACTCGAAAGATGAACTCTTGCAAAAAATTTCATTAGATACGTATGCGGATACCTTTTAAATAAAGAAGCTTTGCGGATCCACTCTTGTGATACCTGCATCATTTACAGTAAAGAACATACTGAACTCGATGATTCAACATTTTATTGTTTTTTTTTTAAAAGCATATGAAAATGCCAGAAAGCAAGAGATACATTTGGAAACTTGCAAATGCCAAATGATAAATTTGTTGAGCTTATTTGTAAAATTAGCGGAAATTATATTTTCAAGAAAATTTTTGAAAAAATTAGCAACAACAACAAATATTGTAGCAAACTTAAATTCTAACTAGTCATGTTACCTTTTCGTCATCAGCCATAAATATTTCCCAAAGAAATTTGTACTTGGGTGTATTTAAGGGTAGGGAATATATTATACTATAAAACAATAAATAGCAACTTTAAGAATATAAGCGAAATAATTAATAATATGGAGAAATCTATAAAAATATTAAGAAAAACTGCATTGCATGTTTTCTTTTATTTGCTTCAGATATAATGTATGGTACGATTTTGCCAATATAGGTATTTTTATTTTGTTAATTATCCGTATTTTCATTATTCAAATTAATTTATGTTCCATGTAACATGTCTAAAAATAACACTACAGTCTTAGCGCCTTACTTTGTCTTTTTTGTTGACTGATACTCAACGTTTTAGTTGGTATGCATCTCCAATCATTTTCAAGTGCCAAAAAAAATTGCATTTTAGTACATACATATATAATTTTTGATCAGTGCTGATCAGTAAATCAAAATATATTTTTTAGACATTGAGCTCACTAAAAGTGTTAAAAGTACAACACATCTAGATGATACATTTCAAACCAGGGAAACAGAGAGTTCACTTACCAAGTTCAAAGATGTCCTTACGATGACACTGTGCTAGCATTGACAAAACATGCAGTCAGTATGACGCTTGTTAGAGAAATATTCAGGTAATTAAAAATATTGTAAATATTGAAAATTGAATAAATCAATAAGATACAAAACAAATTTATTGTAAAGAAAATAAAATAAAAATACAGGGTGATTCAATGATCTCCTTAAGGCGGTAGTTCTACATAATGGTACAGCTTCATATACAGGGTGATCAAACTTAAGTCGGACTACTTTCTTTATTACTGCAGATACGAAGTCGGTTAAATTGGTAAAGTTGCAATATTTTTCCGCCGATTAACGTGCTGCCAACAGAGAAAACAATTAAACGTCGGGTATTCGATTTATTGCAAAAAATGTACTTTTTTTAAATGCAACACCCTGTATATTATGTCACCATTCAAAAGACCTATCAAAGAGCCTTAATAAAAGTTTTCATATGATATATCCAATTTTGAATAGTTTTAGACATAGGGCCATCCTCAGAATTTGATAGTGAACTTTTAAATTCCTTTTATATCAACAGCTCGAAACTATAAGCACTAAGTTTAGTCGAAGTTAAAATGAGACATTATATCTATTATTTTTTAGATTTGGATGGCCAAATTTCCAAGACAATAAAGGATAGACATACTAAATGTGGTATTTTTTTAAAGCTCTTTAAAATATCTATTTATTGCTTATGCAATATGCAGGATATTCCATTAAAAAAAAAAAGTAAATTTTTGCAATAAATCGAAAATCCGATATGCCTAAATACTACAACTAAACCGATTTAACCAACTTTGTATATCCAATAATAAAGAAGTTAGCAATAGTGCCGACTTAATATTGACCCCATGTATACAGGGTGTTTCCTAACTACGGTACGAAACTTAAGAAGGTGTTTTCTTATGTATTTTTATTAAAAAAAAGAAAGGTTAGCTTAAAAATTAATTATGGGAGGCTCTGGACATATAGGTAGGGGTTGGACGACTGTCCATACCCTCCCCACGGTCAAAATTGACAGAATGGCGATTTTATAGGTACGTTAAAACACTTTTAACGATAAAACCCTAAATACCTATTTTTAATTATCTAAATGGACACACACAGTACAAAATAATAGGGTATAATAAGAAAAATACGAAGAAATTGCAACTTATTCTCTGAAAAAATATTACTTTAAAATTTAAAAAACCTATTTTTTTAAATTTATCTTGACCATAACGTACCTTCGCTGTTGAATTAACTATGAACACTAAGCGCCTTTACACACTAAGCCGGTTTTGACGGACAAAGAGATACAAAATAATACGAAGCCGTTGAGTCTGCCGACTTTCCCCGTTCTCTGCGTATGAAAGGTTTCATTTGACACCATACACTTCGATAGCGTTGGTTCGTCGTCCGTCTTCCGCCTTTCGCTAATATGAAACGGCAGTAAAGGCACTTTCTTCCCGACTACCGGACAACGCGCCAAGAATATTTGAATAGATTTGGCGGTAAATTTGAATCAGTCCATATGATTCCAGTGTCCAAACCTCCCCGTTCGCCCTACATTGCTATTTTTTGTTTTATAGGTTTTTTTAAATTAATATTTTAATAAATTAAATAAGCTAATGTTTGCTTATTTGTTAAAATGCGGTGTGGGGTATGTTGTGGGGCACGGAGCGGTGATATTAAGTCTACAGCATTTGATTACAATGGTGCATTTTAAAACCGAGACACGGCCGTGCTACGGTGCAGGACTTGGTAGGGTTATATGTGGCCATTGCTTAAAACTGTGTCACCTCATTGGTAATGTTTAATTTATGTTCAGGTGTAATTTAAAACATGGAATAATTGACTTATATTACTGCAGTTTGATTAAATACAAAAGTTTTGAACTGTATTCGCCTACATTTCACTAGGGAAACGCATGGCCACGGGCTCGTTGCGGTTATGTAAGGCCCGACCTTTATAAGACCATTCACACGTTGAGAATGCGAAAAGTCAGGTGTGCACAAAGTCGGTCTATAGGGTCGCGACATTCGGCCATATTGTTATGACGTCACATCTTCCTATTTTTCGGCCATGTTGTTCAGTGCCGGAGATATACAGTTTATTGTATTAGTAGAACAACCGTTTACACAACAATTTTTAATTATTATTAAGTTGTAAATTCTTTAACTTTAAATAAAAACATTTGGAATTACATCTTTCAACAAATATCACTTCCAAAACAATGCAAAATGAAATACGCAAATTCTAGACGTCACTGGATTGATCATCAGCTTTGATTTTACCCAGTCTTGCCAACTTTCCTTGCGTCCCCGACCTCGAACCGCCTAAAAGCTGAGGATGTCGCAACCTTATAAATATAAAAACTAACCTTGGGTGTGCATGTGAAAGGTCTCATAAGACTCCATACACGTCGATAGCGTCGTCCGCTAGTGTGAAAAGGCAGTAAGGCTTAAGGCTGTTTCGGTTATCGGGCTGGGCGGGTTTTGTGACTGTCACCCTTATCATTTTTAGCAAATGTTTAAAAATTGCATGTAAAACATTGTGGTAAACTTGTCCAACAAAAAGTGTCGCGTTCGCCCAGTCCGACACCAAAAACATGTCAAAATTGACTGGCTGGGTTAAAGCGCCACACCCATATATGGCGGTAGGAATATTCGTGGTAGACTCGTCAAAAGGAATCCCCTAAATGGATTTTAAAAGGGTATTTAACATGAAGTCCATTTCATTGCTGCCACAGGCACTATTGGAAATAGGTATAGGATATTGTACATAAAATTTGCTTAGAATTTTAGTCAAATCCTAAGAAATAAATGATATACAGAGTTTCCCTATTTAAAATATTTAAGTCATATATCTTTCGCTGACCTTATAACGTATAGTTTTGGATCCCTGGACCATTTTTCCAAGTCATTACTAACTAACAAGCTAATTTTTTGTGAGCAGCTTTATTTTGACGAGACGACCAACTTTTTTCCTTACAACAATTTTCGTTGGTGGTAGCTTACAGGGTAGCAGGAATTAAATTTGTCGATTTGATAGATATCAAAAATTTATTACAAAAAGGGATTTTTCTGTTAATTTTCAAGAAAATACTAAATAAACTGAAAAAATGTTTGTCCTAGTTTTATCAAAGAGACCCCTTCCACCAACGCGTATGGTTAACGATGTCGTGAAAAATGACTACTAACCAGCTGATTTTTTTTCTGTTGATTCAATAATATTTATATAATTTAACAACCACATTGTCCTACAAATTGCGAGGTACGTCATCCTGGTTTTTTGATATTTATCAAATCAACATATTTAATCTCTGCTACCCCTGTATGCTACGAACAACGAAAATTGTTGTAAGGAAAAAAGTTGGTCGTCTCGTCAAAATGAAGCTACTCACGACAAATTAGCTTGTTAGTAATGACTTGGAAAAACTGGCCCAGGGATCCCTAACTAGTAGCCAATTTTTTAAAATCTTCCTAGGTCTATTTTTCTAAGAAATCGATAGCCCCAGTTCGCCTTTTTAAAAGAAAGAACAAGGCTGTTTCTTTAATTCTTTATTATTTTATTTATATTTTGTAGAGAAATGTCCCAATGTCGCTCAGTTTAAATCGACAGTCATCAATGATCTACAAGAGGCTTATGAGAAAGTTTTTTCCCAAGTTTCCCACGATGCTACAGAAGATGCAAAGAAAAATAACAGCAAACCAATAATTAATAAAAGACAAAGTATAAAATTAAAAGCTTTAAAAAATAAAAACGCAGAATATAGAGGATCCAAAAAGTTTTAACCGCTATAGATTTAGACAGTGAAGATGATAGCGACTTTGATTAGCTGTATTAGTAGGAAGTAAGACTTGTATGATGAATAATAATAATAAAAAAATATATTTTTCTGCCAACTGCCTTTTACTACTAAACTTTGTAGAAACAGGGTTTTCATTTATACTTTCCTCTGTATAAAAAGTTTTATACTTTTTCATTTATTATCTTTTGACCATAAAAAATAAACAAATAAACATCAAAAACTCAAAAAAAAATTAAGATGCATCCTTTTTTCTTTTATGGGACACCCTGTATATTATGTCACCATTAACAAGGTCTTTTAAATACCTTTACAAAAATGCCAAATTTGATATATATACTCTAATAGTTTTGGAATTATTGGCAGTTAATTAAATTATATCTACTATTTTTCAGATTTAAGTGGTCATATTTCAAAAACTATTAAAGATAGATATATCAAATGTGCTATTTTGTAACGCTTTTAGAAATCTTTTTAAAGGTGATATAATATACAGGGTATTCCATTTTAAAAAAGTTTACCTCTTTATTTTTCTGGAGTTTTTGATGTTCGTTTGTTTCTTTTTTTATGCTCAAAAGATAATAGATGAAAAAAGTATGAAACTTTTATACTGGAAGTTTTTTCTATCTTTTATGGTTATAGTTAAATGTGAGGGGCAAAATATAAATAAAAACCCTGTACATGAAGGAAGGTTTTGAAAAATAAGCTATTTTATTAATTTGTATTTTAAAAGTAAACACATTTTAGACATCTGTTTATTTACTCTCCTTCTTAAAATCGTCTAAGAATACACTATTAAAGATCGGCATCTATTTCTGAACCACCCTGTATAGTTTTGACCTTGTCATACAGGAAGTTATTTTCTCTCAAATCAACTTTTACCACGTATACCTGTTTAGATAAAACTTGTTGAAGAATAGGAATCTTTATCTAGAAGTTAAATACAGAGTGGCTTCAAAAAATATTTCGTTTTAAATGTGTGCAAGATACTGTAGGTGGCGCCCTCTAGAGTATACAATAAAATTAATAGTAGATTCTGATGTTTTACCATTCAAAACTCTCTTTAGCTTAATATTGTGACAATACACAGATATTTAACAAAATTATGTAGAAAAATCTAAAACTAGATTGAAGTTTTGACACTATCTCCCAAATAATCCAATTTTGGACTGAGATAAGTTGGGTTGGATCGTCAAATTTTAGCCTCAGGAATATGTGATAGCATATTTTAGATACACTTTATATAATATTCATAATAAATAGGTGCTTACCTTTATCTCCTTGTATGTAAAATAAAGCGACAAAAATATGCGATTATAAGCGATTCGCATTCTAGAAACATCTTGAATTCAAGTACAATGTGGCATTGTTATATTGTGACGATTAAAAAGAAGTGAAAAAAAATAGTAAAATATAAAAGTGGTTTATTAATTTATTGTATATTTTTAACCAAAATACACTTTAAGTAAACTTTTCATATTGTAAATAAAATCTATTTTATGGAAACCTTATAACATCTTTAATAACTTATTGATTGATAATCAGTTCAATTTAAATCTTTTTTATTAATAATGGGCAATTAAGTTTACCTAATAAAAAACAAAACCTAGAAAATTAAAAAATGCCAAATCCATTCTTTGAGCACATTTCAAATAATCACATACGTGGTTATAGGAAAGTTTATAGATTTAATTTCCAGAAGTGGTATTTTACAAAAGAATAGATGACAAGTTGACTATTTACAAACTATAATATCGTTAGACTAAGGCCGCGGTCCGAATTGTGCTTACAGCACTTACGACGTATAGACTGCTAACGTGCGGTCCGATTTAAGTGAGCGCGCCAACGTCTGCTTGCAGTATTAATAATTCGGACCACTTGTGAGGGTGCTTACGAATTTAACAAGTTTAACATAACCTATCAAAGTATTTTTTGATATAAACATGGGTAGAGTATGTGGTATCAATAATGAAGATGAGTAAATGCTTGTATTTTAAACATTTTCCGCAATTAAGAAAAGTGACGATAGATAAACTTTATTTGGGACGCTTGAAGTCACCGACACAATACATTGATTCAAATAAATGGCCCTAAAAACGTCGATGCTTACTATGCTAACGATCTGACCCGTGAGTCCTGTCACCACTAGGGTGTGAGGGCACATGTTACGTCATAGCTTCCACAACGCTATAAGCATAATTCCGACCGCGGCCTAAGTTTTAGATGATATCTTTTAAACAGCAACATGTGAAACCCTGTGTGAAAAGCTTTTATTAATGGGTATTATTGCATTTGCGCACCTGATATTCACGCAGCATTTATTCAAAAAGGGACATATCCACATTTTATCAAAACTAGTTTTATGTTAATTTTTAAATGAT
>JACEGR010010429.1:0-19157 GCA_014170235.1 Listronotus bonariensis
TTTTCTGAATATAAAAATATAAAAAGTGGATTTAGAACGTTTGTTTAATAAAAGTAACAAGTGACATACGCTTATGATAATAAAATAGTGGATATATAATTAACTTGTCCTACGACCACTTGTGAAAAATTGTAAATAGCACACTGGTTTCATGCATAGAAAATGCGTTATATCACACTAGTGTTGCAAAGTACTTTACAGCACTAGTGTTGCAAAGTACTTTACAACACTCGTGTGATATATATTATGATGTCATTCTAAAAACTGCTATTGGTTTTGCAAGTGACATATTTATTGTAGTTACAGTAAAAAACTTTTTGCTTACCTTAAACAATAAAACCCAAATTAGCAAAATCATCTTATTAACGTTAAGTTACTACACAGTATAAGCTTTCTTCTAATATTAAAAGAGTAATAATATAAATTCCGAAAAAATAAAAACATAAACAAAAATAGACATAACCACAAAAACAACTTTCACTGACTGCTCGCTCAGTGGCAAAGTGTTGTCAGGTAAGTAGATCAAATTAAAAATCTCCCTCCTACGTTTGAGAACGCACTCTATAGAGGCACCCTTGCCGCTTGACCGTTCGACCTAAAGCGCCAGAGAAAAAACTTCTATAGATCAAATTCCTTTCTCTCTGTCTTCGTGTACTCAAACAACTAGTTAAATCTTTTTTAATCCCTTAATTAAGTCTGAGGCTAATACACACTTTATGAATCCACTTTCTTTTATCCATTCATAAATAGAATCAGACCCTTCTGACGGTGCCAAATGCTTTCCATATTTTGCATGGTATAACTACGTTTAGTAGTCGTTTTTCTTACTTTTAGGACTTTAGGTTATGCATTTACAATTTTCAAATTTTTTATATTTTTCTCAAAAATATAAGCAAAAAATGTAATTTTTACTTAATTTTACATGTGATATTCAGTTTCATTAACTTGTTTTACCAATTTTACCCCACCCAGCACCCCTTTTACTCCCCGGTCCCGTAAGTTTGTTTACTGATATTTTTAAAAAACGGAATATTTTGGATATACGCTCCACTTACGTTTTATTTAGTAGAGTGTCTAAAATATGTAAGTATCAATAATTTTTAAAAACCCATTAAATAGCAGAAAACCGAATTAAACTATTACCGTTATTACCTAAACAAACCATACAATTTTATTATGTGAGGGCCTTTTTAAATTCCAAAATGATAAAAGTTATATAATGCTTCTAGGTAGGTGATTTTCGTTGTAAAAATATTGTCAAAACAGTATAATATAGCAGTGAGGAAAAGTACATATCACACTAGTGTTACAAAGTAAAAATCACCCTAGTGTTGCAAAGTTCTCAATTGTTTTTATTTTTGCTGTAAAGACAAACTTTAATTTTTCTTTTTTGGTGATTAATTTGTGGTCGTAGGAAAAATAGTGTACAGTACTCGTGTGAAAATGACTTTCTTACACTCGTGTGAAATTAACCATTTTCCACACTTGTAATGTAATATACTATTAGAGATATCTGCAGCAAATTTCAATAAAATATTGTGCAATAGTTGTTAAAAATTTAAAGGTTTTAACTTTATATAAACATTTACCTAACTACAATTAAAGTAACAAAGTCAGAGTCTCAAATTTGTCAAATATATTAAAAGGTGACATGTTTCGCCGTCTCCGGCATCATCAGACCTAAAATAATGTATAAAAACCCGTTACACAGAGAAATAAATACAATAAAATAACAAAACTCACCTAACTATTTAAAAACAACAGTTACATTGACAGAACAATAAAATAAATAATCAATACAAATCAGCTAAAATCAAAGAAGAAGAATGAGGTTGAGTAGTTAATACAAAATGTATAGGGTGCGGTAGAGCGGTAAGGTAGACATAGCCTTATAAGGTTGCCCCGGTAGCACAGGCCTAGTTTATGTGAAGAAATAAAGAGAGTAACCAATATGACATTCGACGACAATGAAGGGTCAATTTTTATTATTGTTTAAGGTTATTAAAAATTAAATGAGGTTCAAAAGTGAACACTTCATTTACGCACGTAAGAATGGGGCTTGTTTTGGCTTTCGAAATTTCCAATTTCTCCAGCAAGTCCAGTTTATTTCCCTTGTCACACACATGCAAAACTTTTATATTGTCAGGTGTTTTAACGTGATGTCCTGATGTAAGTAGGTGGTTCGCAAAAGCCGAATTAGTGACATAGACATCAGTCAGGTCGAAAAATATCTACAAGAGTAGGAGAACATATAAAACAATACGAAAAATATAATAACACTGATGTCTATGTCACTGATTCGGCTTTTGCGAACCACCTACTTACATCAGGACATCACGTTAAAACACCTGACAATATAAAAGTTTTGCATGTGTGTGACAAGGGAAATAAACTGGACTTGCTGGAGAAATTGGAAATTTCGAAAGCCAAAACAAGCCCCATTCTTACGTGCGTAAATGAAGTGTTCACTTTGAACCTCATTTAATTTTTAATAACCTTAAACAATAATAAAAATTGACCCTTCATTGTCGTCGAATGTCATATTGGTTATTCTCTTTATTTCTTCACATAAACTAGGCCTGTGCTACCGGGGCAACCTTATAAGGCTATGTCTACCTTACCGCTCTACCGCACCCTATACATTTTGTATTAACTACTCAACCTCATTCTTCTTCTTTGATTTTAGCTGATTTGTATTGATTATTTATTTTATTGTTCTGTCAATGTAACTGTTGTTTTTAAATAGTTAGGTGAGTTTTGTTATTTTATTGTATTTATTTCTCTGTGTAACGGGTTTTTATACATTATTTTAGGTCTGATGATGCCGGAGACGGCGAAACATGTCACCTTTTAATATATTTGACAAATTTGAGACTCTGACTTTGTTACTTTAATTGTAGTTAAATCTATGTTGAGTCTCTTTGAGAAAATGGACAGATTCTTAAGTATTTATATAAACATTTTTTAGTAAAATGGCTTTTCTTTACGAGTTCTAGCTGTTAAAATAAATAAATCAACACCTTTTTCTTAGTGGGTTATAGACCATATATGCTCTATTCTGTAACTTGTTTTCAAATTTAATTCGCATACGACTTAAGTCGTCGGTTTTGGCATGTACTATCACCAACAAAGCGTGATCAGAATTCGATCGTAATATTTGTGCAAAAACTTGTAGCAACATACGTCAGTGCAATTCGCAAAATTCGTAACTCCATTTTTAGAAATTTTAGAAAAGCATTTTTAAAGCAAAATTTTACAGTGATGGGTGGTAGCATATAGTAAAAAAATTATTTAAAAAATATAATATTTTCTTCGCTTCTTTAAAATTTCCAAAATGGCGTTTTACACTGACGCATAAGAAAACCACTATTACAGGAGATTGCAGATTTTGGAAATCAAAAAAAAAAAAAGAAGTTATGCAGTATAATCAATTTTATATATTTTTTTGTTTTTTAAATATTGTTTATCTTTGTTTTGTACTTACGTTACGTGAAAAAAGGGGTTTCTAGTAAGATCAAAAAACCTTTTTATTTAGCCATTAGTCCTTTATAAAATTATTATTATCCAAGCTTTTGGCAATTTTACATCTTTGGTAGTATCTATAGCATCAGTATAAATTAGATTTTTAAAGAATTATGGTCGAGGCTATATTTAAATTAATAAATAACCTCAAAATAGTTGACACAGCCTATATAATAGCAATACCTATTTTTTTATACATTCTAATGGTAGGTGTACATCTGACAATTATTCATAGGCGCAATTTGGAGGGGGGCTAGGGAGGGCTTAGCCCTCCCAAAAGGAAATTAGACAAAATTAGCCCCCAAAATCCCTCAAGCCGAAACTTTTGTGACTAAAACCTAAAAGCGATAAGAGAAAGCGATTTTTATATCAATATAGCCACTTTTACCTAACTGTAGGTCATTTTTGTGGCAGTAATGACAAATAAATGCCTTTATCTTTCCCTAATTTTTTCAAAGTCTCGAAGCTTACCTCATACTTTTCGGGACTACCAAGACTCCAGCCCCCCTAAAAACCGAAGCAAATTGCGCCTATGCATTTATTGCATGATATTTATGTCAGACAGAAATTCCGGGTAATGTAAACGGTCAAAAATGTATGTCTAATAGAAGTTTTTATTGTTTACATTAGCCAGAATTTCTGACATAAATATCACACAATAAATGTCAGATGTAAACCTATCATAAGGCTAGTTATATAATAAAATATGCATGTTTAAATAACACAGAATGTACCAAGAAATTGTAATAATTTTTCAAAATTCCCATGCCTTTATTTATAAAATTCGAGAGACATAAATTTAGTGATATACCTACAGTGTGTCTACGTAAGTTGGCGTCATATGGAAAACTTTTTTACTATTAATTTTACTAAAAAGTGATTCTTTATAAAAAGTTCTGCATTGTCCAAAACCTGAAATGCAACCATCAGATATCAACTTTATCAGTCATATACGAGGTTTGGTCAAAAATGTAATTTTTGCTAAAGAGTACCTGTATTTTTGCTAATATCGAATTTTGTTATAAAAGAGAAGTATAGAATTAAAGATTACTTTTAAATATGCAATTTTGTTTTTACACGAAAAAAAAATATTTTTCAATTTTTTTTGCCATAATGGTAAAAATTTAGGTTTTTACATTAGTGCAATACATTTTATAAATATACATTTCAGAGGACAATTAAATTTTTAATTTAGTGACATCAAAATAAGAAGAATGTACAATGCACTAATGTACAAACTTAAATTTTCTCGATTTTAGCAGAAAAAAATCGAAAGTTGTTTTTTTCTCTAAATAAACAAAATTACATATTTAAAAGTAGTTTTTAATTTTATTCATATTTTTGTTATAACAATTTTCGATATTAGCAAAAATACAGGTGCTTTACTCTTGAGCAAAATTACATTTTTGACCAAAGCTCGTAGATGAATGACAAAATTTAATATCTGATGATTGTATTTTTAGGTTTTAGACTATGCAAAACTATTTATATAACTTTATTTTATAAAATTAAGTATAAAAGTTTTCCATATGACGCCAACTTACATAGACACACTGTATTAGTACTGTTATGTAGAGTAAAAAAATTGCTATGATACAATGTCCAAAATTTTGAGGTTATTTTTTTAATTTAAAAAAGTCTTGATTAAAAATTTTTAGGCAACCCTGTAGCAATACTTTTGTTTAAATACTATTTTTAGTATAAAATAGTTTTGATTTAATAAACAGATTAGTGCAGGTCGCAGACTATTAGATGTGCAATAAAATTAAACAAAAAATTTTTTTGGTATAAAAAGAAATGGTTTTCGTGCCCAGCTAAATTGCTTTGATAATTTCTCGACATATCATGTCGAAAGAATCGTGCGGATTCGCAAAAATACGTCTGCTCAGTAATTTTTTGACTACTCCCGGTACACTACTTGTCTCTTTTTAATGCTTCTACCTCCGTGCAACCAATAGAGAGCGCTACATACTCCGCCCGAATTAATTTGAGCAATTTACTTACTCTGTAACTAAATAATTAGATCAAGGGAGTCCTTATGCGCGGCAATGTTAGGTAACATTGAAATTTACAGGCAACGCGGATTGGCAGGAGGCAAGAAGGGCCCGTCAGGTTTATGTATTCCTGTTGCTTCGTTAGGCTTAGGCGGATTTAAAGTTTTGCAGGAATGGATAGATGTTTATCGCGTAGAGTTTATCCGAATATCGTTAACGCGAGGATAATAATAGTGGTTACTGTATTTTTGTCATTTAATAGACAGTGAGGACCCTCTGTTCCTTCTAAAATCTAAACCGTATGGTATATTGCTATGCAGTGCCGGATTAGAGCATAGGCAACATGGGCAGTTGCCTATGGGCCGCCACCACTGCCAAAAAACTTAAATTAAATCGAAAAAAGCTCAGTAGAAACAAAAAATATTGAGTTTTGTCACAAATACTTAAATACTTACTTAAATTTTTGTTTAGGCCCTGTATAGTGTATAAAGAAAGGTCGTTTAATTGGGTGAGGACTTTTTTAGTTTTGGGGTCTGTTTATATAAATATTGAAAAAAAGATTGTTTCATCGAGGTAAGGACTTTTTTGCTTTTTTGTTATCAAGTTTCTTTTTTGGTCCCCAACATTTTCAAGTTTTTGCACACCCTGGATTGAGAGACTTCACCACATGCTCTGCCTATGGGCCGCCGAAGTCTAAATCCGGCGCTGTTGCTATATAATTTGGAACAATAATATACATGGACTTACAGAACCCCATTTATTTAGCTTAGAATTGGAACGAACGCAGAGCGTGCATAAAATATCAATGGTCATGGTTAACATTGATCAGTATGAATAATTAATTATTGGTCAGCAAGATTAAAGGAGTTCTGTAATAAATAAAGACATTAAAGGACGAGAAAATTTTGTGAGCGGCAAAAAATTAAAAAATATTCATTCAGAAAAACAAATTCTGAAAGGTATATTTATTTCATTCTTAAAGCGAAGCCGCCAAGTACACAAAAATGATAAAGCCAATAAACCCTTTTGTAAACAATGATTTATTGTAGCAAAAATATTCAACCCGACGACTACGCCACGCGTTACAGGTTTTATGGTACGCCAGAGACGAAATAAGAGGATGTTTTTAAGTACGTGATACGTGTTTTCGCAATATTTTTATTTATTTGTCTAAAAAATATGTAATCAGGCTCTGTCAGAGGCTATGTGCTTTTAAAAGGTTTGTTTACTTTATCACCTTTGTGCACTTGGCGGCATCTCTTTCAGAATGAAATAAACATGGTCTTAACTATAACAATTAGCGAATTGGTCATAGGTATTTAAAATTTGGTCAAAGATACTGGAAAAAATATAGAGTTTAAAATTTTAAGATCACTAATTGGTATATAAATATATTTAGCACCTCAACATCAACAGTAGAAGGTCGTTTCATGCTGTAACAAATGGTCACAAATTGGTCACGATTCGTCTTTAGGTCACAGTAATTTTTCAGATGTAAAATATAATTAAGAGAAGTAATGTTAAATTGATTGTTACATAAAAATATTTATGTAGCACCTCAATACTAAAGTTGGAAGCTCATCCAAGGCCATATCAATTGGTCACCAATTGGTCATGATTGGTCAATGAGTTCCAGTAATATGTAGATCAGCGGTTAAATGGACTTTAAAAAGTTATTTCAAAATTAGTACTTGTTACATAAAAATAGGTAGCACTTCAATATCAACATTTAAACCCTTTCACATTGGTCAAGAATTGGTCATGGTTGGCCAGTCGGTCGTAGTGATTGGTCAAAGGTTGAAGAGCGCTTGCTGGGGTGGTTTTACACTGTTTTTCTTAATATATATGTAGGGCCTTAATATGAACACTCAAAGCATATTTTATGCAACAAAACTTGGTCACGGATTGGTCACGATTGGTCAGTGATTCACTGAGACCGACTGACCAATCGTGACCAATTCGTGACAAATTTATATAGCATTGAATGAGCTCTGAATGTTGATATTGAGGTGCTACATATATTTTTCAAGAAATCAGTGTAAAACCACCCCTGTATATTTGAAATAACTTCTCTTAATTATATTTTACTGCTGACCAATTACTGTGACTTAAGACCAATCGTGACCAATTCGTAACAAACTCAACATGAAACGACTTCCGAATGTTGATGTTGAGGTGTTAAATATATTTATGTAGCAATTAGTGACTTTAAAATTTTAAACTCTATATTTATTCCGGTATTTTTGACCAAATATTATATACCTGACTAATTCTCTAATGGTTACTAGCTTCAAAAATTGTTTTTCTTCTCTAAAATTTTTAATTTTGGAATCCTCAGAAAATTTTCTCGTCCTTGAATGTCTTTATTTAATACAGAAATACAGAACTCCTTTAATCTTGCTCAAAAAAATTCACAAAGTCTTTTAATGCTACAAATCATAGCTACAAATAATAACAATGCTAAATTTTATTAAAATTGAATAATAATTATTTAGTATATTAATAGGAAACCGATTTAAAAAAAACGGTATCTGGGAAGCAGTTTATTTTCAGACCCATGTTTATATAAACTTTTTATATATTTTCAGTAGTAGAATCTGTCCTTTAATTCTCTTAAAAACATTCTGTAACACCCTGTATATTATGTATACGTGTATATTGAGTTATGATAGTTATAATTAGTTTACTAAATATTTTGGGACACTATACTTTTGGCCCTTTATATTAATAATGAATAAAATTTAAGGACTTTTTAAACCAATACAATACATTTTTTATTGTGGTAAATAGGGTTACTGCCGTTTTTAAGCAATGAACATTTTTTGTACAGGTATTTTTGTTAATTTATAATGCCCAAAGTCAGTGGCGTGGCGTACCTACAGGTTTCGGGTCCCGGGGCGGCAAAATAAGTGGGGCTTCTTATTATTTTTGACAACCAAAAAAAACAGTCTTCAGGTAAAATTAAACCCGAAATTGTAAGTGGGGTCCTTTACTTAACATTACTAACATATTTCGTGCTTAGAAATTTTAAGCACATAAAAAAAAAAGGTCATCAGGTAATTTTTAGTAAATTAATGGATGATTTTCTAAAATTTAAGGATAGTATTTGATTTTACGTTTTTATGACCAACGAAAAGCATTTTTTATAAGCTTTTCAGAGAGGTGCCACAAAAGGGGTGTTGCGATTTAAGATTTTAAAGTGACTGGGGGTGCATCTTAAGGGGTTGATAGGTCCGCCCACCTTGTAACACTAGTGCCCAAAGTATAGAGCTGTTACTTCTGTGCAGTTCTGATTAAATAATGTTGTACATTAATAGTTTTACGTTGGCGATAACTATCTAAACAACCGCAATGTTTGAGATGTTTTTGTTCCTAAAGGACTAACGATGAAAATTTAAGGACAAGAGCTGTTCTCTGTGAAAGACGGGAAGCTCTTGAGAGCTTTAGGGGTTCCTTAGAAAGGAAAAGTTTTTACTTGCTTGGATGTTTTTTGTTGTTTTTTTGTTAGGGATATAATCTGTCTGATCCTAATTTTATTGATTTACGTCAGTTATCCAAGGTAAGATAAAAATATAGTGGGTGGACCAGATATTTAATGACACATTTTAAAAGTTGATTAAAAACCTTTTTCTGTGGTAGGAGAGCCGAAAAAGAGAGAAATATACCAGGGGATACCTTGTACCCGGTAAGTACCGGCCGATCATAAAAAACAAAAATACATCCATCAGAAACTTTCGAGCGCGTCTGATTAGGATAGGCTAAGTTAATAACATGCTAAACAGTGTATATTCCACTAATCTGACAATTTAAGAGTGATGTAGATAAAGCGGAGAGCTACAAAGTTGTAAAAAAAACGTCATTTCGACATTCTCAAGCGTGGCTAATGTTTTTTTATTTTAAAGAAAATAATTCAAAGATAACGAAAAATATATAATCCGATACGATCCGAACGATTTTTACAAGCCAAAATAATAATAGTAATTTTTTGATATAATTTTAAAAAATTGTATTTAGTGTAAAATGTATATATTAAAGGATAAAAGGTCATTGATACATTATATAACATTTCTTTCTTCTTATCATCTAAGCTTTGCAACCCAATAGGTCTCTATGACGCTCGACTAAATCCTTATTTAGCATCGCGGACCCCCTATTACTACAAGCGAAAAAAAATGCGAAATTTTTGATTGTTATCATAAAAGTAAACAACCTAATTTTAGTACACAACATAAGGTATTAAAAAACAAAAATTAACAGTTTGACACTTTTTTACACTTTAAATTAAAGTTTTTTTCAATGCCTAATGAAATTTATTAACCGACTTCAAAAAATGAGGAGGTTATAATATGTTAGAACACCTATGTTTTATTTTATGAATGTACCCCGGTTACTCCGTCAATTATGGACCAATTTTAAAAAATTAGTTTTTATTCAAAAGAGAGCACTTTCGCGGTGGTCCCTTAAGAAAACCCAATCAGGATCGCCAGAGAAAAAAGTACTATACTAATTTTTACGGCAAAGCTGACTCTAGTTTTTTGCGGCAAAGCTGACTCTAGTAATTATGCTCCGATATTAACCCATGCTGGTTGTTTGAACAGTTAAAAACTTATGGTCAAAATTTTCTAATTTGTCATGTAATTGTCATTTACTTAATTAATTTTTATTTTTTATTTCATCGTGTAATTGCGTGTATTTTATTTTTGTGTCAGATGTTTCCGTTTATACCCAGCTTGTACGTATTAGGGGCAGCATTGCCGTTCTGTGCGAAAGGTTTACGTGATAGAAAAAGGTACTAGGTTTATAGAAGTATTTTTAGTGTACGGTCACAGATTAAATAACAATAATAAACACTTAAAAGAGAAAAATAAACATTAAATAAAAAAACTAAACCGACCTTAAAGTAACTAAAAATGTAAAAATAATGATTAGAAAAAATCAAAAACATGAAGTCGGGTGATAACATATGGTACTAAAGTAAGCATGTGTTTGTTTAGTTGTTGATATTTAGTACTTTAGCGCACATGGTATTACTCGACTTCATGTTTTTGATTTTTTTCTAATCATTATGTTTAAATTTATAGTTACTTTATTTATTTTAAAGTCGGTTTAGCTTTTTTTTATGTTTATTTTAAAATAAAAGTATGCAATATAACTGTAAACGCGACATTAACTAAACCAAAAGATCCATCCGATCTTCAAAGACTAACAACAAAGTAAATTTTGTAGTTTTTAGACACGGTTTATGGCTTTTTAATGTGTGTGTGTGTGCGCGCGTTTTAAGATAAAAAAGGCATTTTTTGTATTTAGCCCAAGAGCCCGTGAGCGGCAGACCTTCGGTATTTAGTAAAAGCTGAAATTTTGTCAGTGCATGCTCCTAACATAGGTAGAAGCAATGCTAGACTATAACGATTGACTCATAGTGGTTTTGGTAGTTATCAGGTACCAAAGGTTAATGAACTGAAACTTAAATTTTGTCATTTTATAAAAGCTGACTTTTATATACATATGTTACCTGGGTACCTATTAGAAGATTTTGCCTCAGTCATCGGACAGATTTGACAGTTCCAACCCCTTGGCATATAAACGTTTGGAGGTGACCCAATTTATGGTTTGAGGAAGTCCAAATTCTTGATATTTAACAAGATATGACAAAAAGTTAAAAATAAATAATGGTAGGGTTTCCAAATAGGCTCGCCCTAAAAATATTTTTATTGTATACAGATTGTACAAAAAAAAACTTATTGTTGCCAAGTTAGTTATTTTAAAAATTGTTTTTGGGACACTCTTAGGACATGCCTATTTGGAAACACTACAATTCTTACATATATAAGACTTTTTGTCATATCTTGTTAAATAACAGAAATATTGGACTGCCTTAAACCATAAGGCCACTCCAAAATGTTTGTCTGCCAGGGTGTTGGAACCAATGATCTGAAAAGTAAATATGGATGAATGCAGCGAAAATCACAATAACCCCTACGTGGGCACTGCGCAGTACACTTGTGGGCATGCGCAATAAACATTTACTGACTAGCCGAAAACAAACAATAGGACCGGGTTTAACATTTTGTATATGATTCATTTATAAAGAAAATATACCAAGTAATTTTGGGGTATACATATTTAAATATTTTATTTTAAGTCTGTATTCGTCTTTCATAGCAGTCCCTAAAAAGTAAACCGGTTTTATATTGGGGACTATTTTTTGTTGTATATTTTTTTATTTTTCGGTCGTATCGCCGATTTTATTAAGATTTAGCAAACGAGAGTGCTTAGAAGCACTGATCTCAATTTAAATTCCATTTTATTGCTAAAACACCTTCTTTTGATTCATGAGTACCCACTTTTACTTAACCTCAAACCTGCACGCTATTTTATGTATTATTATCTTCCTTCTTAACACTACCTTGACACAACAAAACTGAATAGTTGGTATTTTATTATAAAAGCAATTAGATTTGGTGTAACTTGTTTCAGGAATAAATCTCAATTCATAAACTGATATTTCGTTCCCGTTGGCGTAGCAGTTGTCGTTCAGTTAAGTTTGGCGTGTAATGCCATTGAAATTGTTTATTTTTGGGGTTAGGGCCAAACTGACCTCATATTTGTAATTGAAACCACAAAAAAGCGAATCACAAATATTAAAATTGGTAATGTACCCAGTAAGTAATTATTGATTTAATTTGCCTACAAATGCCAACTTGAAATAAACTTGATAATGTAATAATCTTAAACTAGGCTTAAAGCGCAATGGAATCGCTTGGACTATTTAATTTTATTCAAAACATTCCACAGAAAGATACCTATGTTCCTTTTTTAACATACGAGCAATAAGCAATCTACAAGATATTATATGGTATAAATCTTCTTCAATATCACGAAGCGGCGTATCTTTTTTGTTTAAATTTCACAAGGGTGCTTTTTAGGTATTTTTTGTACTACTCTTTTTTAGTAAAATGAAATAGGCTTAGTATTATATTTCAATAACTTTTAAAGATATCAAAATCTAACATATGCCAATTTGTCATATTAAGAAGCAACTTTTTTAAGCAATTACATCAGCTCCAGTCAATTTTCCTACTTTTTGAGATACGCCACATCGTGATATTGCCGACGAAATTGCTTATGGCTACGTGTTATAACTTGAAAATATGTCAAATTATTTTGATTAAACTGCCATATTTTATTTTGTGTGATTATAAATGCATCAGTCAAATGCTAATACAGGGTGTCTGACTATATTTTAACCCATTTTGACCGCGAATAATTTTAGAACAAATAAAATTATCAAAATGCGGTGTTCTCAGAAAGCCTTAGACTTTTTAATGTTTCTTTTTATTACCTTGCCATTTGGTTGTGACATTTATTTCTTACGAAAACGGCTAATTTTCGTATATAGGGCAAGTTTGTTATTTTAAATGGAACGCCATGTATATTTTTCTATAATCCTTAAATACAATTTTTCCCGTTTAAAAAAAAAATAACCCAAACCATGACTATTTAAAAAATAATGGATTTAATAATCTCTAAAATTGACTGCATGGCAATAAAGAGTATTATTTAAAACAGAAAATTTGCTACTTACTTATTGTTTAGTTTTGGTTAGGCAAAACTTAAATTAAACAAAAGTTAAAAAACACCAAGAATTACTCACAACTCACAAATAAAACACCGAATACCAAATACTTATACCTGATAATGGTCGACCGTAGACGGGAGATTGGATATTGGCGGCCGTCGGTGACAATTTTACCTGGATTTTACGATCGGGAAATCCCAAATTATAAGATAAATTAGGATAAGTGTGACCCTGTCACCGCATAGGTAAACGTTTTCAGTGTTGCAACCACTATATTTATTAAAATACTGCTAATTTTGTCAATGTTGCC
This sequence comes from Listronotus bonariensis, assembly GCA_014170235.1. Lineage (NCBI taxonomy): Eukaryota > Metazoa > Arthropoda > Insecta > Coleoptera > Curculionidae > Listronotus > Listronotus bonariensis. Next base: position 13,406 of record JACEGR010010429.1, read on the forward strand.
AACACTATATTGGGTTTTAAATAAAAAATGCTAACCTTTATAACAACTGCGCATGTGCAAAGGTGTACAGCAATTCTCCCAGTGTGGGGTAAAAAATTCTTGCGCAGGTCTATTGAAAATATATGGGGATCATTTTCTATTAGCAATCCTTTTAATTTTTAGATCATTGGTTGGAACTGCAAACACTGTCTGGCGACTAAGGAAATACCTTCTAATAGGTACCCAATTAACATATCTAAAATTCAGCTTTTACAAAATGACGAAAGTTTAAATTCAATTAATTAACCTTTGGTACCTGGTACCTGCCAAAGCGACAATAAGTCAAACTTCATAGTCTACCACTGCCTCTACCTATATTGGGAGCATGCGCTGACAAACTTTCAGCTTTTACTAAATAACGAAGATTTGCCGCTCAAAGGCTCTTATTCCTTTTTTTTAAAGAGATACACAGTTTTAGAATAAAATGCCTTTAAAAATTTAATTTTAAATCTTAATGGAATACCTAGCGTGAAAAAAACTAATAGAAACAGAAGAACAAAATATAAGGCTCAATTTTTTATTAATTTCTGCGACGCCAGAATAATTCATTTTCCTAAAAGAAGTCATCAAAAAGTTTAAATATATAATTCAATCCTAATTTTATTTTAAAATTCCGAATTAATTTTTCTTAGACAGATGCACCTCTTTAATTAAATCTGCATCTGAAACATCAAATTATTCAAATTATTTTAACTTATCTGTACAAAGAAATTAGGGCTTGGTAATTCTATTTTCAATCTTGAAAATATTCCGGGAATAATTGAGCATAATTACAATTTATATTCAGCATTCGCCACAAGATCTACACCCCTTTATATCTAGTGTCCCAAAAATTTTTTGTATTATACTACTTTAAGAGTTGTTCTTTACTAATTCAATTTTCATTCATCACGACAAAATAAATTAAGTGCAAAAATTACACTTTTAAGAGTTGATTTCTTTTCTCCTAAAAGAAAAATATTTTTTTACCAGTCGCAAAAAATCGCAAGGCAATGCTAAATCAGTATGTATACTCTTCCAAAAGCTGCACTTTTCTAGCATACAGTTATCACCAAAAAATATCGCATTATTAATAACTGAAGTGTATTTTTTATGAAAAGTGGGATCCAATGTATACCTAATGACCTAAGGGTTTTAATTTACCATTTAAAAGTTGGTAATGATAAGGTCTTTGGTAATTATATTTTCATCCCGAAAACTATCCCAAAAATATTCAGGTAGGTATAGTTAAAATTGAATTACAAATTGTTATTATGTTTATGGAAAGATGTATATCCTATATATTTAGTTGGTGATTTAAATGGACCATATAAATAAAACGAAGCAAATGCTTATAAGTATAAGGTATAAAAGGATTTACTTCAAACGTATAAATGAAGTTGAGCATTTGCTTACAAGTGCGAGTATTTCTTATAGAAATGTGATGTTACTGAATAGCAGCATCACTTTCCGCGACTTTTCTATTTGATAATACTCGCACTTGTTAGCAAATGCTTGACTTTATTCATACGTTTGGTGTAAATCATCTATACCTTACACTTATGAACAAAAGCATTTGTTTCTTTTTATTAATATGACCCAATAATGTGTTAGAATTTCCAGAGTTGGTAAACACAATTTTCGTTGTTATATTGTTTTTATTTTAATAATTTTTTCCGGAAAGATTTAGAAATAAATCATATATTTATATTAGACATTTACCTAATCGGCACCTTAGGTTCATGGGGTATGTGCTATTTTTCTCTGGGTTACTATATTAGGATATTTAATAATAAAATTTGTAATTAATAAGTAAAGTGTAAACTAAAAAGAGCTACCCTATATAATTACATTATTGTTACACTACACGCCAATTTTTATTTTTTGTTTAACTCATTTTGCGGTCAAAATTTACTTGTTCAGGGTTAGCCCCTTTCTCTCCCCCTTTCTACAAAAAATTATTTATCAACACTTTTTACCAGTCCATTATTTTGCTCAAGAAAATGCTACCTATCAGACTATCCACGGATAGGGTTTACAAAAAAACAAATTAATAAAAAAATCAATTTTCAAGAAAACCAATTCTTATAAAATTACATAAAAATGTAGGCTTGTAAAAAAACATGATTTACAAAAAGAAAATGATGAGTTTCTATAAAGAGCACGCAAAAACTTCAAAAACATGATTTTCCTTTAAAAGTTAACTACCTATATTTTTGCTTTATACACAAAATATCAGTTAAAAAATTTACTGAGAATAGCATTTCGAACAACATAATGTTACAGGGGTATCAAAAGTTTACGAGAAAATGATTTTGGAGCTAATAAAAATTATTTCAATTTTTTTATAATAAAATGAACAGAAAACTCTAACACTAACACTAATGTGAATAAGGCGTTATCGCCAAATTATGGAGTTTAATAACATTTTGTATTATTGTTTTTGTCGACTAAAAACTTTATTCTAAATAAATTTTCCTAATGACATTTTGCATAAGAATCAAAAATAAAGGTAGTTTACTCTTGGAAGAAAATCATGTTTTTTAAGTTTTTGCGAACCTTGTATACCAAATAAAAAAATTTCTCTTTGTGAATTGCGGCTTTTTAAAAGGTCCATTTGTTCTTATTATTAAGTTTAATAGCAAAATCCAAATTTGAAACTTGTAACGTAATAATTAATAGGCAAGCCAACCAAAACAACTGATTTTTTTGCATGGCTTACTGCAAAATTGTAGATGTCAATTATAAATTTTGTCGTTGTGTAATAAAATAAACCTGCAGTGATATATATTTTTGTAAAGCTTGTAAAACGACAAATCATTTTTTTGATAAATATAGTATTCTATTTAAAAAACCTATCATTGGTCAATATTTTCAAAACAAGAATATTTGGAAAAAAATTCCGACTAAGCCACTACCTTTTTCGTAATAAGGTATGTAAGAATCCGTTTTTACGTTTTTGATACGTTATCAGCCAACTTAGATACAAAGAGTACCTAAAAAGGCAAAATTTTATTTTCTATACCGTACTTACACGGTTACCAATAAGATAGCTGAAAGACATTTCAAGTCCAAACTAAATTAAGGGCTTGTAACTAAGTTTGACGAGTAAATATGATTTTATGGATCACTAAACCGAATTTGGACGCATAAAAATCCTAAAAGGTTACTGGGAAACAAAATAATCGTACTCTAACATTTAATTATAATTGATCATGAGGTCGCTAAATCTCAACTTCTACGTATTAATACTTCAACGTTTTTATGATATTTAGAAAAAAACTTCATCTTACTCCTTACTTAACCGTCCTCATTAGCGTAACCCAATGTGCACCACGTGGAGGTTGAACAATCGCACTTTGCACATTATGTGGCCCTTATAAGGGTCGTTTATTCTGTCTACGTATCTGTGATGTGAATTAATCTCTGATATTAGTGGTATTGTTTTAGATTTATTTGCCTCTTTTAAAACATAGGCTTCTTTCTAACTGGGACTTTCTTAAGGAAATCTACGTCATTTGGCAAATCTTTCCTATCTTCATTTATTCAGGTTATTATAAAAAACTATAACGCGTATTGTTTAAAACTCAAATGTTCAGTTAAACTTATGTTAATTTTACCAACAATTTACTTAGCTATTTAAGAAAATTAATAAAACTACGAAAAAATTAAACTATACACTTCGCTTAAATACACTATTACCTATTAAAATGTAAGTAAAACAATTAAATATGTTATAATAATCTTGTTAAATAATTAAACATTCATTTCAGTGCCAGATAATTTGGGTATGAATTGGAAAATGCCTGCGTTTTTAGAACGAAACCAACAAGCAAATGATTTCCACCTAGTTACCAAGATGAGATGGATAGTTGAAGTAAAAAATGGTCATATTAAGTCAATTTCTAAATTTCTGGAAAACCTATTCAAATTCAACATACACCAAATTTAAGAAATTTTTATTAAATTGCTGGCGCTATTATCAACAGATATCCATCTATAATTGAAATGGAAGGTGCTGATGACGCAATGGCTCATCAACTTTTAGCTAAAGCCCAAGAGCCGAATGTTGTACAAGCTTTAGATGAAGTAGAAAATCTTCTTACTAGAAATCCCAGAGATGGGTAAGTTTAGCTGCAAATCAATTGGATGATTTTCCAAATCGGAATTTAGACTTTTTAAAGGACCTAACAATGGGTGTATAATTAGCACCTTCTTACATTCAAGACAAATTACAGAAAGATGACGATGAAGAACATGAAATGATGAGGGATGAAAATAGGTTGCCAACTCCTGGTTTAATGCGAGTAAGACTGTATTTACGTTTTCGACAAGGAACAAAGTATCGACTGTGGATATTGTATTGACCAATCAATAAAGATGAGGAAGACGTAGCAAATGACGATATTACACCTAATAATGGTTGATGCTGTAAGTACATGTAAATCTGGGGCTCGAACACTCGCTACTTGTGCTCATACAGTCAGCTTATTGTGGTTTTTGGGAATGCTTGTCACCAAGCAGATATTCGTTACCCTTCAAGAAAATCCCTATTAGATAGAAGCTCATGTTTTGAAAGATGCCGATTAATCTAAAAAGATACCACTAATATCAGTGATTAATTCACATCACAGAATATGTAAACAGAATAAACGACCCTTATACGGGCCACATAATGTTCAAAGTCCGATCGTTTAACCTCCACGTGGTGCACATTGGGTTACGTTATTGACGACGGTTAAGTAAAGAGTAAGATAAAGTTTTTTCCACATATCATGGATACGTTAAAGTATTAATAAGTAGAAGATTCCATTTAGCGACCTCACTGACATATTATTACATGCTAAAATACTACGTTTTTTTCTAGTTTAACATTTACAAAACATTAATTGACTTAATATTTCTCGGCAACCTTTTAGGATTCATTTGCCTCCAAATTCGGGTTTGTGATCCATCTTTACTTTAATTTAACCTTAAAATGTACTTCAGCTATATATCTTATTGGTAACCGTGTAAGTACGGTATAGAAAATATAAAAATTATGATACAATAAATCAGTTCGTTAATTAATAATTAGAAAACCTTTTTTATATTAGGATTACTTTTTTAGATATCATGCCATCCAACGTCATTTTTAAATTTATTTTTATTAATTATACCCCTAACCAACGCCCATGAGCCGAATGTCATAAATGATTTTAGGGTTACTGGATGGGCAAAGCTTATTGCCAAAACAAAATTTTTTAAATTTTAATTTTTTCCCATACGTGTTCAACTCTTTGATTGTCACTGTATATCTTGGAAACTAATCACAAATAAAACACCAAGTACCAAATGACTATACCTAATAACGGTCGACCGTAGATGGGAGATTGGTTTTGGGCGGTCGACGGCGTCAATTTTACCTGGATTTTACGATCGGGAAATCCCAAATTATAAATTAAATTAGGATGAGTTTGACCCTGTCAATGTATAGGTAAACGTTTTCAGTGTTGCAACCACTATATTTATTAAAATACTGCAAATTTTGTCAACGTTGCCAACACTATATTGGGTTTTAAATGAGAAATGCTAACTTTTATAAGAACTGCGCATGTGCAAAGGTGTACAGCAATTCTCCCAGTGTGGGGTAAAAATTTCGTGCGCAGGTCTATTGAAAATATATGCGGATCATTTTCTATTAGCAATCCTTTTAATTTTTAGATCATTGAATGTAACCAAAAATTATATCATA
>JACEGR010010430.1:0-19140 GCA_014170235.1 Listronotus bonariensis
CAATCTAAAAAGTTTGTTTACGAGGTTATGTCATCGTCATCTGTCAACTGTAGTTTCAGAAATTTGTGGCTGTCCTAGAAAAAATCGTTCGCGGTAAATAAAAATCCCGAACTGAAAAATTACTAGACATGCGCATTTAAATAATCCCGAATCGGTTCGGTTCTGGTTCAGAATCGGTTCATTACTCGGCCCGCGAACAAAGCTTATATTACGCAAAAGTCTGTGAGACCCGGCGCCCCGCTTTATGATACTAAATATTTCGAAGACATTATTTACAAATTGGTAAGTTTGAGTCTTCTCTCGTAGTTGCTTAGTAAAATAATTAAGCAATTTCACAAATTCTATTTTGAAATTAGATAATTTTTGTTATATAAAAAAATATTTGGATTTTTTTACTTCTTTTAGATAATGAGTTATGAAGCAGAACAAGAAAGACTTCGTCAGCTATGGGAAGAATTTCCGTTAGATGAAGAGCCGGATGACGAAGAAGGAGAGCTAGCTTCTGAAGAAAATATTTTAGAAAACAGAAGTTCTGATAGCGAATCGGAGCAAGATTGTGATGACGAAGATATTATTGTTTCTCCCCAAAAAAACCAAGAATTCCAGTTTTCTTAGGTAAAAATGGAACCAGTCGGTGGAAAAACATTGTCCCAATAAGGCCGTTCGGACAAGAAGGGAAAATATTATTCTTCGGTTACCAGGTGTCAAAGACTACGGTAAAAATGCTAAAACCGCTTTGGAATGTTGGTCCCTGTATTTTACGGATGAAATGCTAGAATCTATCGTTGAAAATACAAACCTTTATATATCTGGACTGGCACAAAATTACTCCAGAGAAAGAAGAGCTAGGCACACAGATATATATGAAATAAAAGCCCTTTTTGGTTTGTTATATCTTGCAGGAACACTAAAAAGTGCTCGGCTTAATACTAAAGATTTATGGGATAGGAACGGTGTTGGAATTGAGCGATTTTGGTTAGTGATGTCTCAAGACCGGTTCCATTTTTTGCTTCGATGCTTGAGATTTGACGATTTGGACACAAGACAAGAAAGAAGACAGTTTGACAAATTGGCGCCAATACGAATTTTATTTGATACTTTTGTTGAAAACTGTAAGAAAGCCTATACAGTAGGAGCTAATACCACAATTGACGAGAAGCTGGAGGCTTTTAGAGGAAGATGTCCTTTCAAGCAATATATTCCGAGCAAACCTAGTAGATACGGAATAAAAATATTTGCTTTGGTTGATTCTGCCACCTCGTATGCGTCAAATCTAGAAGTCTATGTTGGGAAGCAGCCACCAGGCCCATATGATCTACCTAACGATCCGTTTAGTGTTGTTTTACGACTGATAGAGCCAATATCAAAAACGAATAGAAATCTAACATGCGACAACTGGTTCACAAGTATAAATCTAGTAAATACATTATTTGAAAATCATAAAATTACATATGTTGGCACTATAAAGAAAAATAAGAGAGAGTTGCCAATTGAATTTACAAATACAAGAGCCCGACGTGAGTATTCCTCAGTTTTTGGATTTCAAGATAATAATACTATAGTCTCCTACGTGCCCAAAAAATATCGAAATGTACTTCTCGTTTCTAGTTTACATCATGATGACAATATTGATGAATCCACAGGTGATAAATGCAAACCCGAGATAATTACATTTTATAATCATACCAAAGGAGGAGTGGACAATCTAGATAAATTATGTGCAACCTACAATGTAGCTAGAAACACAAGAAGATGGCCCATGGTTGTTTTCTATTCCATGTTGAATATGGCAGGGGTTAATGCTCAGATTATCTAGGCATCCAACAACAAAGTTTATAGTATTGTAAGACGATCGTTCCTTCGAGATCTTGCTTTATGTCTGACCAAAGATCATTTAGAGCGACGTTCCCTTCTAATGAATGTACCACCATCAGTGAGAGCGATACGACAAGAGGTTGCTGGCACACTTAATAAAAACAACCCAGAAATTCAAGCAGGAACCAGAAAACGGTGCTACTTTTGCAAAAAGACTCAAAAACAAAATATTATTGCCAAAAATGTCAAAAATTCGTTTGCCTAAGCCATCTTCAAGCTTGGTGTCCTCCATGTTCCAATAACGCGAAAAATCAATAAACATTAACTTTTGATAGTATCTAAACTTGTTTATACCCTAAATTGAGTTTTTGTTATGATATATGTTTTAGTATACATGTTTTGACCAATCCTTTATTTTTTTAAGTATTATGTTTGGATAAGTACTGTATGTATTGAAATTTTTTATTATAAGAATTTTTTAGTTAATCTTATAAAAAAATGTTGTTTCTTTTACTAAAATATATAATATTGATTAAAAATATTGTTCATTTATTTTTTTTTTTGACACGGGTCTCTGAGACCCGGCGCCCCGTTTTTGCCATAATTTATGGCGCCCCGCCCGCAGGGTTAAAAAATCAATTTTTTTATGCACCTTTGGAAAATTAAATAGGAATTAGAACGGGTATCCGACGGTTTTTAAGGTCGCTGATGACAATTATGATGTTTAAATTGGCCCCCTGAACACATGGATCTCAATTCAAATATGACATCGGTGAACACCCCACGGATACCTGGTGCACCCTAACCTGGACGCGGACATTATCTTCGAGAATTTTCCTGACAGGAGAGCCAAAAGCAACCCGGAAAACACTGTGAAGTCTTTTGTGGGGCGCTAAATCAAAATTTTATGTCGAAAACGACTTCCCAAACACCTGGTGCACCGAGCCTTGAATGTCATCTCCGTGGCTTTTCCTGACAACATCGAAAAAGGAAAACGAAAAATTTTTTCGGGCGCTGAATCAGAATTCACGTCAAAAACGATCTCCCGGCCACCTGGTGCACCAGAATCTGGCCCTACATGCCGTCTCCAAGGGTTTTACCGACACAATCGTAAAAACCCCCATAGCGATTTTGGGTTCGTCTTTTTCAAGTGTCGCTGAAAAACCTCGGAGACGACGTTCAGGCCCAGGTAACGATGCACCAGGTACCCGAGGAATCGTTTTTGATGTAAAATTTTATTTCACAGTGTCTGGAAAAACCTTATAGACGACGTTTGGTGCCAGGTTCCGGTGCACTAGGTGCCCGGGGATTCGTTTTTGACGTGAAATTCTGATTCTGCGTCCGAAAAACCCCCTTCACAATTTTCGGTTCGCCTCTTTCGATTTTGTCAGGAAAAGCCACGGAGACGACGTTCAGGGCTCGGTGCACCAGGTGTTCGGGAGGTCGTTTTTGGCATAAAATTTTGATTCAGCGCCCTATAAAACGCTTCACAATGATTTTCGGTTTATTTTTGGCACACTTGTCAGAAAATTCTCAAAGATGACGTCCGCGTCCAGCAATATTTTAAAACATATTCAGTGGCGTACCATTTTTTTCTTAAAAATATTTACCTTAAACCCCTCTAAACGACTCTGATTAAAATTTTTTTTTTCTTGTATGTCAAAAAATGTTTTCTTATGAATAGGAGGAGTCCCCCAAATATTTTAAAATTATCTGTATAAAAGTTATTTCACTGATTTATAGGATATAGAAACTGCTCATACAGTTAAGGTTATATTGTTAAAAATATATATATATATATAAATAAAAACCTCAGTTACGCGGCAAAGCTGTTACAGGTGGTAAGTTCTAGTGAGCGCAATTTTTTTTCTCGGAAACAATTTTGTTTGAGTTCTTTGCACAATTAAGAACAACTTTTAATACACCCAATCAACAAAACAATCCAGCAAGTTTGACACTGATTAAAGGTAAACCCTAACGGTCCATGCTATTGGTAGAAATTAGCGTCCCTATATTCTTTAGTTACTATTTTAGAATTAACACAATTCCATTTAAATGTTTTAAAAACAAATAAAAAGCTGTACATCAATTACTTACAGGCCTTAGAGCAATTCCTAAAAAGTGAAAGTAAATGGTTCTTGTAAATATTATTAATAGTCGTATTATACGTATTTCCCAAAGTTACATAATTCGATTCTCTGATGTCGGCGGTAATGTTGGTTGGTTGCTCGTTATTTTGTAACAATCCAAGCAATTCTTTGCCCTAAAAATTTAAAAATATTTTTTATTTTAAAGGAATCAGTCAATTTTAAGGCCATCCTTTACGCGGTTAGGTTATAGTCCAAGAGCCCGTGAGAGGCATACCTTCGTCATTTTGTAAAAGCTGAAAGTTTGTGAGCGCATGCTCCTAACATAGGTAGAACCGATGGGAGACTATAAAATTTTACTCATAGTGGGTTTGGCAGGTACCAGGTAACAAAGGTTAATGAATTGGAACTTAACTTTTGTCATTTTGTAAAAGTTAAATTTTATATTATGTTACATGGATGGAAGAAGATAGTTGCCAGACACTTTTGACAGTGCCAATCCCTTGGCAGACAAACATTTTGGGGTGGCCCAATGGTCCAAGGAAATCCAATATTTTTGTTAACTAGATATAACAAAATGTCTTATATAAGATTTGTAAGGTTTACAAACTGGCATCCTCTAAAAATATTTGCATAAAAATATTTTTAGGACATGCCCGTTTAAAAACCCTACAACCTATATATAAAACTATTTGTCATATTTTGTAAAATAAAAGAAATATTGAACTTTATTGACCACACAAAAACGTTTGTCTGCTAAGCGGTTGAAACTGTCAAAACCGTCTGCCGACTGGGAAAATATCTTTTAATAGGTACCCAAGTAGCATGTATTAAATTCAGCTTTTTTATTATTTTTTTTAGATGACGAAGATTATGTTTCAAATAATTAACTTTGCTTTTACCTATGTTGAGAGCATGCGGTGACAAACTTTCAGCTTTCACAAAATGACGAAGGTCTGCAGCTCACGAGCTCTTAAACTATAAGCAGTATATCAATATTAAGCAGTAATCATTTTTACAAAATTTGTTTTATATCATTTATGATTATTTTTTTCCATTTGATAACGATATATAAAAAGTCCAGATAAGTTTTGTGAGTTTCTTATAAGTTTTAGTTGTTATTTGTTTAATATTTAAATGTTACAGTTAGAAACGCCAACATCAAATTTATAAATTTAATAATTTGGGGGTCAGCGTAGTTCATCGATAATGGAGCGTCGAGACCAACAAAAATATAAATTAAGTCTAGATTTTTTTATAAAATAATTAATAATAAAATTACCCTATCAAATTTACCGAAAAGGTGTATTTGCTTAATTTTCCCTAAAAATAATATTAAAATATTTACACTCAAACCTAATTTACATTGAGGCCCCAAATAGTAATTTTATATATTTTTTTCTAATTAAAAATAATACAATTAGTAAAAAATAAATAAATATTAAGTAAAGATGTTAAGAGGCATATCGATATCATTCAAAAATAAAATGTTCTAGTGTTTCGTGAGTATTTCATTCCTTGTAAAGGTACAAGGTGGCCCACAAGAAACTGCTTTGATCGATTTCTCGAAAAGTAGGCTTTTAAAAAGTTGGTAACATCATATAGTCAATGGGGGACATACAACTAAAATATTTGGACAGTTCTAGCACTTCCGGTTATACCGGAAGTTAATGTTAACTTCCTTATTTTAACTGAAACAAACTATAGATTGTTCTTATTGCTTAATAGGATAAAGTAATAAAAGATAGGTATCATTTAAAAGCATTGACTGTTAAGGTTTTTGCCGATATAATTTTAAATTATTATTTTTGACTACCCAGTATTTCTTAATTGTTAAAATATCACTACTAAAGAAGGTATTTCTGTACAAGGAATCTCTTTCCAATATCTTTTGGCTGTAATCGTCATTATAGATTTTTTTATCTTTGGACAATCTACGAAGGCTAAATGCCTAAATACTACGTACCGTGGGTGTCTTAAGAGAGAAAAGGGGAAGTATGTTGACACGGCACTTAAAATCTTAAATATTTGGGGGAGAGGAAAAGACCTTTGCGGGCACCAGGTTCTACGTTCTAGAAACTCCAGCGATAAAATAACGAACAAAGTGAGAAGTTTGAGGCCTGTCCAGTTAAACCGTATAGGAATGCATATGTGCGGTACCACGAGTTTGCCTTTTGGGAGCCGTAAGTGGAGGATTTAAACTGGACAATTCTTTCTTCAGAGTAGAAGCCATAGAAGTAGCTATTAAAAAGCGATATACCCTATCGCCCGACGATGGGCAAGAGAAGAAAGCCTTCTCCTCCTTCAGCATTTACAGGATGTAAGCTTAAAGAGCGGCCATCCACAATAACTTATCTACGTCGATCAGAAAGATAACTAGAGAGCCCAGTACAGAGTTTACCACTAGACCATAGGAGAAAAGTTTATTAAGGAGCGCGGCATGATAGACCGCGAAATCCATACTGCCTGTCAAGCAAAACTTTGTGTTTTTCTAAAGGGTGATTCATTTGTAGGTTCTTAAAAAAATAATAATAAAAACCTTAAAACAAATTAACTCTATTAGGCAATCCAAACCACGTGATTTTTTAAATCCAGTATGGCGTCTGGTTGGCACACATCTATTTGTTTACATGTGTTTAATTAGAAGTTTGGAGTTTTGGGTGGATTTTTTGTGTTTATGGACAGCTTTTTGGAGTATAGTGTGGTGTATTTGTATTGTGTTATCAATATTTTGTATTTTTTGAACTATGAAGAGTGAATATTTAACGAACTTACTGGTGCAACATCCCGATATTGGTCAAAGGTAAATATAAACCTATATACTATATGCTTTAATATAATAAATAATTTTAAATTTGGAGAAGTTATTTTCAAAATCTAATGATTTCACTTGATGTATTTTGTTTGTAATGTCTTTCCTTACACTTTATAAACATTTCTTGCTGACAGATGATTTAATTTCATAGACAATATTATACACTACTAGGCTCCACTAGGGGTAGGAACACTAAATACAAAACTGTTTAACATTATATATGATTTTAAAGAAATGGCAATACTTTCTGCTTTGTCAAAAATATCTTTTTATGTGGGCTTTATTGTTATAGTGTGTATATTTGTAAATTCATTTTATTACCATTTTTATAGAAAACAACTATTTTTATTTTGTAGATATCTGATTAAGATCGGACATATCAACAATTTGGACCCATTTACTTTAAAGATGGCAGATTTAGATTATACCATGGATGGTATTCCGCCTGTTACGTACCCAGATATATTTTCATATCTGGTACTGACACACAGTTTTTACACCCTAGAGCAGATGAAGGCACATAAGAGTCTTGACGGACACAAGTATTTCTCAGCTGGGTTTGTTTTGAAAGCGGGAACAAAATTTGTGAATGAGAATTACGTCTTGGTAGGCAAGGTAAGTTTCCTATACCTACTTAAAACTCCAATTTTAGGTATAAGGGTGTTGTTTTAAATATTCAACTCAATGTTCAAGTTTTCTATAAATATCAGTTGAAATATTTTAAAATGCATGTTATTTGCAAGTTGTTATTGAAATCCTTTTTGTTCTTTTCAGGTGAAACATTCCCAAAGAGCAAATGCTAAGCCCCTTGATGCCTGGGTTATTATTAAAAAGGATGGATCAGTGTCCAGTGGCCATTGCACCTGCATGGCTGGTAATAGTGAAGTCTGCAGTCATATTGCTGCTCTACTTTTTGCTGCAGATTATGCAAATAACAAGAAAGATGCAATGTCTTGCACAGATTTACCTGCTTTATGGCCCATGCCATCATTATCAACTGCAGTGCCTATTGTACCGATATCTGAAATGGATTTTGGCAAAGTTCCATCGTCACAACAATGTCCAGTGGACATTCCAGAAATGGATAAAGAAGGAGTTGTTAACCTTTTAAAAAGGATCGAAAAGTTAGATCGAACTGCTGGCCTGATGCGAATTGTTCAACCTTTTGCAGCTAGGATTCAGTCAGCGTCAGAAGAAACGCTTCCATCAATATTGAATATTTTTGATGAAAAAATTTAACGAAATCATACCGGGAATTGATGGAAATTATCCAAACAATGGAATTTGTTCTTAATCGAGAACAAACTTCAAAAATGAAACCTTAACCAGAGCTCAACATGCATCTGATAATTGGTATATCCAAAGAGCTGGTAGAATAACTGCATCAAAATTTAAAGGAGTATGTAAAACCAAAAAAGACTCTCCTCTTTATCATTAATAAAGATGATTTGTTACCCCACAAAATCATTGTTCCGAACCAAAGCAACGGAGTGGGGCTTGGAACATGAATCAGTGGCTGCAGAGAAATATCGTGAGGTAATGGAAGACGACCATATTGATTTTGTCATAAATGATGTGGGAATAATAATAAATCCAAGGTGGCCTCAATTTGGAGCATCCCCAGATAGACTGGTTTTCTGTGAATGTTGTTTAGGTGGTGTTTTGGAGATAAAGTGCCCTTATTTATTATATGCGAATGACAATAAAAGTATAGAGGAGTATGCCAAATTAAAAAGTTCATGTGTCATAGTAAAAGATGATAAAATTATATTAAAACGAAATCATACCTATTTCTACCAGGTTCAAATGCAAATGTTTGTATCCAATTTGCTATATGGCGATTTTGTTATTTGGTCCCCAAAAATCTTTTTTAAAGAGAGAATTTTTCCAGATTCTAATTTTTGGGAACAAAATTGTGAAATTGGTTTAAAATTTCACCGAGAAGTGATAATGCCCGAACTTTTAGGTAGATATTTTACAAGAAGGGAGGGATCAGCCAAAATAACATTTTGGTGTAAATGTAAGGGTGTGGATGATGGTACACCTATGATAAGTTGTGAGAATGAGAAATGCTCTATTAAATGGTTTCATTTTCAATGTGTCGGGCTCACAAAAATACCAAAGGAATATTGGTTTTGTAGCAAATAATGTCAAACTGCTACAAATATTAATTAGACGAAATTTTTTTATTATACAATATTAGAGTATGTTCTTCATTGCTTACAACTATTATTAAACGTACCACAAAGAAATTTAAGAGACTATGGCTTGTTCAGTATTGATTTTCACAGAATAAACTAGGGTAAAGGTTTATGTATTAGTTGATTTGCCTTTTTACATGATAAAGTTTGCAACAATTTGGACATGTAAAGTGATAGTGAAATACTTTTTGGAAACAAATGACAATTATACAGTGTGGACGTAAATAGTCCCCTCCCTGCTAACTTTTGTACCACTTATTTTTTCTTTATAAAATTTGGGCATGACCAATGAAAAGATATAAACTACTTTTTGACGTAAAAACGATAGTTGCAACAATCAAAATGGCGAATGGGCGCCATCATAGAAAAAAAATGAAACGATTGGTTGTGTGGCACGTCATTCTAAGGCTCCCCTTCCATTAATTTTTTTTCCTAAGATGGCGCCCATCCGTCATCTTAGTTGTTGCATCTGTTATTATTACGTCAAAGAGTATACCACACTGAGAAAATTCAACTTATTAAAGTTTCCTTCAGCGAGGAACTTAGTTATGATAACAAAAACTTTAATTATCATAAGTGGATTTTTAATAATCTCAAGTTATGAGACTACCAGTAGTAACTAAATTAAAATTTCAGAAAATGTCCTATTACTACTGATACTTATTTCTTAATGGTTATTAGCCCCTTTAGTTACGGCTGTTAGAAAACTTAATAATTTTTTTGTATTATAAATTTTTGTTGTGGTAACTAAATATCTTAATAATGGTTATTAGACAAAGTGTATAAAATATATCTGCATTACTGTAACTATCTTGTCATATTATGGTAACTAACTTTACGACTACAATAACGTAAGTGGCTTACTTATTATAACTAATCGGGAAAACTCGGACAAATTCGTAACTGAAACGAACCAATCGTAAACCTGTTCGTTCATATCAAAGGTTCATTTTGATTGAATTGTGCTTGTGCATCAGACCGGACAGATGAGGTAAGTACAAAACAACTTTTTTTTCCAAATGTACTTACTATTTAGTTTTTCCACAGGTTTATTTGCAAAAGGCATTTCAGTGTTAATAATTTTATCGAATACAGTGAATTTTTTATCAATTGTATGTAATTTTAATGCACCTTTTCTTAGAAACAAAAGATTTTAAATACCGTAGAAATATTATAATATAAAAGATCCTTTGCAATTACATTTTCGGAAAACAAATTGATAGGACATAGGTATCTAAGTAATAAAACTTCCTCCGGGTTTTACCATAAAGCCAACAACAGGCAACAGGTAGCAAGAGTATACTCTGTCGGCACCTTTGAACTTTTTAAGACAATTTCTCTGGCCTTGTCGCCATGTGTGGAACGAGGCGGTAAATGTTGATGTGTAGAGACCCAAGGAGATACATTTTTTAATAAGGAGCCCTTAATTCTTTATATTTGTCCGAAAACATAGGTTATGTTTGTGACGTCACCTTTTGCCATAATATATTTTATCTGACAAAATAAACGTATTTTATCTGACAAAATAAATGTATAAAATAAAATCGCTTAAAAAAACATAAAAAAATAGTAGGGAATTATTGGAATTCATATAAGGTCTACCAGTAATAAATTCAGCAGTATTTTGACATTACGCATGCTCAGTAGTGGTTTTAAATAAGGGAAACCTTATTAAATTTACTGCTAGACTTTAAATGTGCAAAAATATAGTCGGTCGTTTCTCTTCCTTATTTTGACACTTGAAAACAAAATGAAGTTAAGGGTTAAAGTAATTTTTGTTTATTTTTAAATTTTGTCTTTAAAATATACTAAAAAAGTTTAAACTTCCCCATTTGTAACTATACAAAACAAATAAATAAAATAGACTATAAATAAAAACAAATAATATTCCAGTTTTTGGTTAAAAATATTACAAGCTACCAATAACACTTCTTCACATAGGCGCGTTAAGGTTTAGCAGTAATAAAAGGTTTTTCCCTTAATACTGCTAGCACTATTTGCCTATTCCAATAATTTCCTTGTCAGCTATATTCTTTTAAAACATTTTTTACTTTTAGTTCTACTACATTATGTGATTAAGATCACCTAATTTAAAATAGCATGGAACGATTTTTGTTGTCAGAATGAAGTTAGCCACATCGGTTTTAAAAGAATGTGATCACTTTATTAACTTCTTTCAGTTTTGTTCCCCTTGAAAGAAAACACCTGTCAAGAGTATTAAGTATAAACTTCTACTGTTAATAATCTTTTCTTTGGGATAAACACCGATCTTAAAATAAAAATTTTAGATTAGTGAGGATAAAAATCGAAACGGTCAAAATACCTGTAACTTGGGAGCCTTATATTAATCTTGTCTATGCTTGGAAGATGAAATCTTATAAATTAAAACTATTAGAATGGGGTTTATCATCATACTTAGAAGCATTTGAAGGTAAGATTGAATAAATTTTTAATTCTAAACGTCTTTTCTTTATAAAAAATTTTGAATATTAGCAAAAATACAGGGGCTCTATTCCACTATTCATAAGCGCCTTTTTGTTTGCGTTTTATTAGTTTTTTCTTTATTTCCTCTCGGCTCTTATGAAAACAAAAAGGCCTTCGTTCGTGCATAGCCAACTTCACAAATTGGCGCACAACACCGCATTAAAATTTAAAATATGACAGATTTGTCAAAGTCAAGCATACTTTTCATCCTATGCAAACTCATAAATAGTAAAGTTTGATACCCAATTTTGATTTTATTACTAAAGTTAAAACTCATTTAAAAGAATCCAAAGATCTTTGCGGTGTAAACTAGGCTATCAGTCAGTAGGTAGCTAACCCACAATACACCAAAGATATAGGTTGGAAAATTTTATTACCGTTTTATGAAAAATATTAAATTTGTTGAAAATGATGTTTTCCACTGTAAACAACGTACTGAAAATGCTTTGGTTTATTACCTAGTGATAGTTTTCTTTGTCTAAATATGAGGCATCAAGTAAGGTAGAAAAAAAGGTGAGTTTAAATGTCTTATATTTATATTTGTTTCCCTTTAAAAATTTTGATATTTTTAGCTTCTAAAAGAGATTGCAAGAAACATATAGTCCTTTAATGACAAGGCAACTAACCCAGGAACCCCATGAAATGCATCAAAACTTAAGACCATGTTAAGATAACAGACAAAGAAGGTCCTAAAAATACCCCATAAAATTTTGCCTAAACACTGATTAATAACTTGTCTATTGTTAATTTTAAAATGAGTGCACTTGAATATGGAAAGGTATTATTTCATTGCTCTTTTAAATGGAAGAACAAAAGCAACTGTGAGTAAAATTTGCATTAAAAGTATACTAATATTTTCATAAAATTATTTTAATTATCCATGAGATACCGTCCCAGTTTCTTTAAAAAGATATTCAATTTTACTTTTTGTATTCGTGTCTCTTCTTCCTTTTACCAGTTCACAGCTCGAAAACCCTTACGTAACTAAACCTAACCTAAACCAATGATCTTTTCATAGGAGCAATATTCTCTTTTACTTAATGGCTTTTAATCTTTCTTTTATAATTTATATACTCTACAATGTCCTAAGTTAACCCTGCTAATGCTAAAAGTTAAAATAATGCTCATTAAACTTGTATTAATGTTTAGAGAAAAACCTACATTTGCTTATTTAAACCTGAAATTTGTATTTTTTTATTTTTAGGTTACTGCCAGATTGTAAAATTATTTGAACTACACGGAAAACACTAGAAATTGTCTGGATTTAATTGGTTTTTCAAGCTGGTGTATTATTTAGGAAATATATTTTATATAAACTGGGACTATTTTCAAGAGCTTATCTGCAAAAATATTCCAGGACAAAAACTTAGTGTTTATAAAAACAACGTTTATATACTCTAATGTACTTTTTTATTGTAAACCTAAGAATTAAAATAAAGACAAAAAAATAATATTGATTGTTTTTATTATTTTTTACAAATTACAAAAGCTTGGTAATTTATGTGTGAGTCATGTTGGGCATTATTATTTTGATTATTATCGATCATTTGATATGATTCTTGAACTATTATGCAATTTTGTCTTCTGGAATGGTCCTAAGGGATATTCATAGTCTTCTAGAGTCCTACAAATAAAATTATTATTATTAAATGAAAAAAGAAAACAACTAGCAATAAAAGGTTTTGATAATTTAGGTACTCTTTGTTTAAAATCATGCAAGTAACAAATGTGTTTTGCTATCTTTGGGTACCTATTTATTTCAACTAATAATAATTACCGATATGTACTGACAATTTATAGTAATTCTCTTGAAAGGGAGCAACTATGATTTTGCCCAATATCAAAAACATTCCTATTCTCACTATATTCCCCGTCTTTTTGCACAAAATTCTTAATATAACAGTAAATTAGAACATACTATTTAATTAAGCAGCAAAAAAAAATAACCAGCCGCTTTTTTATTAGTTCTGTGCCCCTGTATATCAAATTTGGTCAAAATGGGGGTTGCTCCAACTTTCGAGACGATTACCCAATTTGCATAAATAAGACAAATATTTTTTAAAATATTACCTTTTTGAACTAAAAAGAAATTAACCATAAATGTTTTTTCTAAATAGGTATGAGTTTACTTTAGTTTACTTACCTTAAGTGATATTTTAATGTAGTTTGCTAACCTCCATTTCCAGTCTTTGTCCTAATCTAACATTCCGTACAAGTACCTAACACTCAATAAAGGCCTTCTTTTAGAAAGTATAAATGGAAGATGGTAAAATAGTTATATGCAATAAATTGTTAGTTACTTTTCCAAAGCAATAAGTAATTTTTGATAGTTTTTCTTTTCAATCTATATTTTGACAACTCACATATTCATTTTACTCCAAATGAGCTTCAGGCTAACGCTTTCACGCACTTTTTTCGCTTTTGCGCCGACGGAGCTGCAGGAGACGGCTTCACGAACCCTTTTTGGTTATAGGTTATGTGATTTAGAAACTATTTTGCTTACAAATGATTATTCTGGCTGCGGAGGACAATGTTAATTATTTATTTGCTTCTTGTATTTCAATTAAAGTGTATACTTTGTTTTTAATAGCTTAGTTAACTGATTTTTTCAACTTTAATTTCACATTAAAGGAATTTTAGGTTATGTTATGACTTTG
The DNA here is from genome assembly GCA_014170235.1 of Listronotus bonariensis. Lineage (NCBI taxonomy): Eukaryota > Metazoa > Arthropoda > Insecta > Coleoptera > Curculionidae > Listronotus > Listronotus bonariensis. Next base: position 14,060 of record JACEGR010010430.1, read on the forward strand.
AATTTTGTCCGATGTCAGATGGTAATACAGATTTCTGTTTTATGACCGCCTGTTTTAAAAAACAAGTGAAGGTTATTCGTTCGTTAAAAAAACAGATGAAGGTTATACGCTCCCGAAACGAATACGTTCAGCGAACGAATGAGTTCAATTTAGCAGAATTGAGCCCCAGGTAGTTTTGGCAACAATTTCATTTTTGGCCAGACCTCGGAGATGACAATTTAATATCTGATGGTTGCCTTTTAGTTTTTGAATCATGCAGAACTTTTTATAAAGAATAACTTTTTGTCGTAAAATGTATATTAAAAAGTTTTCCATATGGTTCCAACTTTAATTAAAAACACCGTATATCACTTATTTTTAAAAATCCTAATCCCATCCAGGGGCTTTGAATAATGCTACCCAAAGATATATTGCTAAGAATTATAATATTCGAGAATTGTAATCTGTAATCAGTAAAATAAATGTACATATTTGTTATCAGTACCACAATATAAAAGGACTTTTATTTAAACCTACGTAATCTTCATTATTTTAATATTTGTGCTCTTCTATCATTTCATAACTAGGAATTTCGGTACTGTTTTCTACACATGGGACTAATACTCAATTTCAGAGTTTAAATATTATATCCACTAGGAATGTAATTAATATCATTCTAAAACTTGTTAAAATAGCCTATAATTTGGCATTATCCTCCAAAAATTGTGTTGTTTTACATACATAATCTGCAGTTTAACATATTAATTTTTGTGTGCATTTATATTTATTTATAAAAAATAATAAATATTCTAGTAGGATAGTGTCAAATGCAAACCTGCATTTGACACTATCCTTGCAAAGTTTTAAAATGAATATATTTTTTTATTGAAAAGTGGGTTTAATAATAAAACTCTTAAAGTTGATGTGGTTACTATGTGCAGAAGATATTAAAGTACTGAAATTCCTAGGACCGCTGTGGGCACCCGGTATTAAAAAATGTAATAAAATGGCGAAGGCGAGATTATTAAATGCACTTAATTAAGGTTATTGGACTACTTTAGTTACCTTTGCCGTAATATTTGGTTATGGTTAATAAAGAAAATTATACTGGTAGAAATATTCCTAGTTACAGTAAAAAATTAACTTAATTATCACAGCAGTTCAATCTTTCTATCACAGCTTTACAAATTAATAACCATTATTAAAGGGATTTAATAACCAGTGGAAAGAGTTTAGTTAAGACTACTAAAGAGTGTTAATAAAGCCAATTATACTCATTGTTATGACAATGAAGCAACTTATCAAACGTTATTAGATACTTTAATTACAGTTATGTGACGAACTTAATAACGGTAGTAAGTCGGTCTAATAATCACTGCTACCCAACACTACTAAAGATTATTATTAAAGTTGTGTATCAGTGGTAACTAAAGTATAGCTGTAAGATCACTTTAATAATGGTAACAACCCATCCACATTATCCCCTATTTAATGCAGATATTTTAGTTATCGTTATTAAATTTCTAGTTATGGTAATTAAAGTTTTTCTCAGTGCATATCCTTCCATTAGTCATATCCAAATTTTATAAATAAAAAATTAATGGTATAATAGTTTGCAGGCAGGGGACTATTTACGCCACTAATATTCTTATCAATCTGGGATCAGACCAATAATAAAATCGTTGGATGCGTAAAATTTTTATCATAATATTTACTCTGGATACGCTATACGCCCAACGATTTTATTATTTGTCCAATCACTACCCCAGATTAATGAGAAGATTGGTGCAATCTGGTAGCTAGGACTTATCAAATTATTTTTTAGCGTTTAGTACAATAAAACTTTTTGACATAATTTATTTAAACATTACTTGCTTAGCCACACAAAAAAAAAAGAAAAAAAGTGGTATTTTTATTTTAAAAAGGTTTTATGCTTTTCTCTAAAAACTTTCATTTCGGCACTTGGTCCTGATTTTATAACGGGTCTACAATTGCCAATGACGATAATAAAGATAGACTTTTCCCTATAAGGGAACAGAAAACGTCAAACATTTTGATTGTTACTGGCGAATGAAGCCTGGACTTTAAATAAAGTGCGTTTTTTTTTTACATAATTCATACAGGGCTTCAAAATTAGGCCGTGCTTACTAACTTCCTTTTTTCAAACGAAAGCACCTAATTTTCTATTATATTATTAAATCTCCATCAAATTATATTTATGTTTTATGTATCATGTCCCATACCTAAGGTTAACAGTTAGGCCGATAATAAGTCATGAACATAAATAAATGGCTAAATAGGCAAAAATGCCCAAGAGACTATAGGCACCAAAGTTGTATTAAAATAAAATAAAGCACTGGTTCATATGTCTTTCCTTAAATAACTCCATAAAATTTTTGGACATTATCAACCTACGTATATCCAGAAAAATATTAGTGGTTAATTTTTCGATAAGTGTTGACTTTAGATATAAAATATGGTACATTAAACATAATTAGAATTCGATGCTGAATTTATAATTTCAATAAGAAAAATAGTATGGTGGTTGAGGGTTATTTTTGGACAATCCTGTATACATGAATTAATTATAAAAAAACCACAGCTAAAAATAAAGGCCGATGTATTCGAGCATTTTTCCAAAAAATAACCCATTAAATTTTAAATGAATGTATTCCCAACCCACGCAACTTCACTCTATAGAAACAGTCGCTGCATACTGCAATATTGCTGATTTAACCATTATTTTAGTTATTTAAACGAATTAGGCTGGTAAATAATAAGTTACCTAGTCACTTTATATTGTCAGTTTCTGTTTGATTAAATGTATGCAGGTGTGCTGCTTATTGCTTTATCAAATATTAAGTAATTAGTTGGTCAATAAAGAATATCACCTTAATAGTTTTTACGTTAATTTTAAATAAAAAACGAATATTTTTTACAGATCCAAATGTTATATAAAAAATGTAAAACAAAAAACTGAAAAATAATATTAAAAATATCTTATCCTCACTTTTAACCTTTCAACCACCTGAGACCCGGCCGTCCGAAAAATGTTCGAGGATTTTCGGAAAACTTCGTTCCAGCGGTATGCATTCGTGTACCTTCCTAGCTCGGCGGTTAGTACAACTGCAGCAAGTCGTGAGAGTGTGCGCCTTTAGAGTTGATTTATATTACGCAAAAAGTCTGTGAGACCCGGCGCCCCGCTTTATGATACTAAATATTTCGAAGACATTATTTACAAATTGGTAAGTTTGAGTCTTCTCTCGTAGTTGCTTAGTAAAATAATTAAGCAATTTCACAAATTCTATTTTGAAATTAGATAATTTTTGTTATATAAAACAATATTTGGATTTTTTTACTTCTTTTAGATAATGAGTTATGAAGCAGAACAAGAAAGACTTCGTCAGCTATGGGAAGAATTTCCGTTAGATGAAGAGCCGGATGACGAAGAAGGAGAGCTAGCTTCTGAAGAAAATATTTTAGAAAACAGAAGTTCTGATAGCGAATCGGAGCAAGATTGTGATGACGAAGATATTATTGTTTCTCCCCAAAAAAACCAAGAATTCCAGTTTTCTTAGGTAAAAATGGAACCAGTCGGTGGAAAAACATTGTCCCAATAAGGCCGTTCGGACAAGAAGGGAAAATATTATTCTTCGGTTACCAGGTGTCAAAGACTACGGTAAAAATGCTAAAACCGCTTTGGAATGTTGGTCCCTGTATTTTACGGATGAAATGCTAGAATCTATCGTTGAAAATACAAACCTTTATATATCTGGACTGGCACAAAATTACTCCAGAGAAAGAAGAGCTAGGCACACAGATATATGTGAAATAAAAGCCCTTTTTGGTTTGTTATATCTTGCAGGAACACTAAAAAGTGCTCGGCTTAATACTAAAGATTTATGGGATAGGAACGGTGTTGGAATTGAGCGATTTTGGTTAGTGATGTCTCAAGACCGGTTCCATTTTTTGCTTCGATGCTTGAGATTTGACGATTTGGACACAAGACAAGAAAGAAGACAGTTTGACAAATTGGCGCCAATACGAATTTTATTTGATACTTTTGTTGAAAACTGTAAGAAAGCCTATACAGTAGGAGCTAATACCACAATTGACGAGAAGCTGGAGGCTTTTAGAGGAAGATGTCCTTTCAAGCAATATATTCCGAGCAAACCTAGTAGATACGGAATAAAAATATTTGCTTTGGTTGATTCTGCCACCTCGTATGCGTCAAATCTAGAAGTCTATGTTGGGAAGCAGCCACCAGGCCCATATGATCTACCTAACGATCCGTTTAGTGTTGTTTTACGACTGATAGAGCCAATATCAAAAACGAATAGAAATCTAACATGCGACAACTGGTTCACAAGTATAAATCTAGTAAATACATTATTTGAAAATCATAAAATTACATATGTTGGCACTATAAAGAAAAATAAGAGAGAGTTGCCAATTGAATTTACAAATACAAGAGCCCGACGTGAGTATTCCTCAGTTTTTGGATTTCAAGATAATAATACTATAGTCTCCTACGTGCCCAAAAAATATCGAAATGTACTTCTCGTTTCTAGTTTACATCATGATGACAATATTGATGAATCCACAGGTGATAAATGCAAACCCGAGATAATTACATTTTATAATCATACCAAAGGAGGAGTGGACAATCTAGATAAATTATGTGCAACCTACAATGTAGCTAGAAACACAAGAAGATGGCCCATGGTTGTTTTCTATTCCATGTTGAATATGGCAGGGGTTAATGCTCAGATTATCTAGGCATCCAACAACAAAGTTTATAGTATTGTAAGACGATCGTTCCTTCGAGATCTTGCTTTATGTCTGACCAAAGATCATTTAGAGCGACGTTCCCTTCTAATGAATGTACCACCATCAGTGAGAGCGATACGACAAGAGGTTGCTGGCACACTTAATAAAAACAACCCAGAAATTCAAGCAGGAACCAGAAAACGGTGCTACTTTTGCAAAAAGACTCAAAAACAAAATATTATTGCCAAAAATGTCAAAAATTCGTTTGCCTAAGCCATCTTCAAGCTTGGTGTCCTCCATGTTCCAATAACGCGAAAAATCAATAAACATTA
>JACEGR010010431.1:0-19136 GCA_014170235.1 Listronotus bonariensis
CTTCTCTTAAAAAATATGTTTTTTCTCCTACATGATTTAAATTTGAAATTTATTGTTACGATTTATTTTAAAAAAGTAAAGTTAATTTTCTTGCCCATCGTCGAGCTGTGGGAGATCTATCGCTCTTCTATAGATACTTTTACGGCCTCTGCTCCGACGAATTATCCAGTATAGTCCCTCTTCTTGCAGCTCCCAACAGAGAAACTCGTGGTGCCGCACGTATGCATCCCTATACCAATTGGACAGGCCCCGAACTTTCCATTTCGTTCGTTCTTTTATCCCTAGAGTTTCTTGACTGTGGAACCTACTGCCAGCGGAGGTCTTTCCTTCCCCCAAATCTTCAAGTTTTTAAGTCCCGTGTTAACAAACTTCCTCTTACCCTGCTTAAGACACCCACGGTACGTTAGTATTTAGGCTTTCAGCCTTCGTGGATTGTCCAAAAGATAAAAAAATATATATAATAATTTAAAAAATAAATAAACCGCTTTTTTTAACAAATAAAAATTTATTAAAACTCTCTATATTTTTTAAAATATATAACACACCGTCGTTCAAAAACTAAGACGTTTAGGACATATGTTTATATGAAGTTTTTTTCTTATTTTCTGTTGTAGAATCGCCCCGTAAAGTTTGTCGGTTGAGTTACTGGACACCCTATATGTATGTAGGTAATTTGATTGAAATTGGTGAAAATTTTGATGCCCATTGATGCCTAAACGGTGAGGTTTATTGATTTTAATAAAAATACCTTTTTTTAACACGCTTTTATTAACTTGGGTTGTAACTATCTATCAATCTGGCTATGTAACGGAATCTTTGAGCCTAATTTTAACCAACTTCCAGCTATTCGATTTCTTTGAAACTTTGCACACGTATTAAGGAAACATGACAATGCAATAATCTGCAAACAGTATCCCGTTATCTTTTTTGGATCGCCAGGAAAAAAATTCCATTATATTATAAAAACAACACCTAGGATGCCATCTGCTGGCAACATTTCAAACTTTGCTATTAAATGAAGAAGAAATTTTTTAGTTTTTACACAATTTGGTTAGTTGCACCATTGGTGTTCAATTTTTATGAACAATAAAAATTAATAAGTTCTTTTACACAATTGGGTTAGTTGCACCATTGGTGTTCAATTTTTATGAACAATAACAGTTAATAAATGCCGTTAACACGCTTTTTTATTAACTTGGGTTGTAACTATCTGGCTATGTAACGGAATCTTTGAGCCTAATTTTAACCAACTTCCAGCTATTCGATTTCTTTGAAACTTTGCACACGTATTAAGGAAACATGACAATGTAATAATCTGCAAACAGTATCCCGTTATCTTTTTGGATCGCCAGGAAAAAAATTCCATTATATTATAAAAACAACACCTAGGTTGCCATCTGTTGGCAACATTTCAAACTTTGCTATTAAATGAAGAAGACATTTTTAGTGGGTTGCAATATATTGGCAACGGTCCAAACATTGCCTGGATTGCCATCTGTTGGCAAAATTTCAAACTTTGCTACTTAATGAAGAAGAAATTTTTAGTGAGTTGCAATCTGTTGGAAAAATTTTAAAATTTGCTACTCTTGTTCATTAAAAATTTTTTTCGCCATTTTGTCAAGAGTAGCAGAAACTAAAAATGAAAAATAATTAATAGTTTAAAAAACTAAAAAACACGCTTTTTATATGCAACCGAACTAAAAATTAGAAAATAATTTTTCATTAAAAAAATATTGTCATTTCATAGTAAAAAGCGTGGGGTGATAAATATATTAAATGTTATAATTATTATATTTGCAAATATCTATGATGGAAAAGTTATGAAAAAATAGTAAAATGCACCCCACGCTTTTTACTATGAAATGACAATATTTTTTTAATGAAAAATTATTTTCTAATTTTTAGTTCGGTTGCATATAAAAGCGTGTTTTTTAGTTTTTTTAAACTATTAATTATTAGGTTTTGATTGTGTATAAAATGGCGCCCCAGCTTTGCGATATCTGTCAAAATTAAAAATGTAAATAATTTTTTAGTTTTAGGTAAAGTGCCCTTTGGCGGTATTTAAAAAGTACTTTTGTCTTAAAATTTTAGAATCTGCAAAGCTTGATTTGCGGCAGGTTATGGCTGCGCACGTTTTTGCGCGCGCCATTTTGGCAAGTAAATTTATTTTGGTATATCCGGGTACTCACTTTTTACCCACGGAAAAAGTAATTTTATAAAAAGTCACATTTTAGTACGTGTTTACAGAGATAAAACGTTAAAGTTTTCTCCCGTCACGAAAAAAGAGTTATTTACTATACAAGGGAAAAGTTCTAGATTTTGGCTTAAGGTTTTGTTGACTACCGACGCGAAGCAGAGTGAGACAATACATCAAGAGCTAAAATCTAAATTTTGTTCCGTGTATAATACACTATATTTTTTGTGATTTGAAAAGCAAATCCTTATTATAGAAAAACATATTATCAAAGTCAGAAATGTATTTATGTAAAATTTGAAGTTACAAACTCGTCAACTGGTATATTTAAAACACACTCAGACCTTGCATTACTATGAAAACCCTTAAAAAATTATTTAGTATCTGCCAATCTTATTTTCTAATTTAACGGTATAAAATTAAAAATGGTAAATGTAAGTTCTGTATAATAAATTATTCTTAAATTAAACATTGTCCGGGAAAAAGTACTCACTTTTTTCCACGGAAACAAAGTAATTTTCTAAAAGTCAGATTTTAGTGCCTGTTAATAAAGATACAATGTCAATTTTTCTTTCGTTAAGAAAAAATAGTATTTTTATTGATGTCAAAGTTCAATTAATTTTACTATTTGCGTAAACTAAACAAAGATAACCTAAACGTTTTAGTTTCTTTTTGGTAATTTTATAAAAGGTCACATTTTAGTACCTGTCAACAGAGATAAAATATTAATTTTCTCCCGTCAAGAAAAAAATTATTGATGCCAAAGTTTAATTAATTTTGCTGTTTGCGTGAACTAAACATAGATAACCTGAACGTTTTCGGGTAATACTACTGTTCAAAAACAACCATCGACAATTTAATCGTACTGTTTTCAAGATTGATGATACTGTCCATCCTTGTTGATAGTAACAAACTGTATAAGCTCCGATAATTACGGCGGAATTTATAGGTAATCGATTTTCAACGAATAAACAATTAATGGTCGCCACTTTACTGATTTAGTTCACATAATTCGTTAGCGTAGTGGTTTTCAAATTAAATTGCATATTTTTGGTTTTAGAGTCCTTTGTGTTGCCCGGTTGTGCTTTTATAGACATTACTGTGTTGGAAGCATTAGCAAAGGGAAGTTATTTTTGGAAATGTGACGCTTTAAAAACTGAAAACCAATTAAAAAATATTTATAGACGATTTTAGCTTATTTATAATTTAATACTTTTAAATAAACAATTGAAAACCAATATTATTTAAAAAATTTAAAAGTAATGGTGTATCATAAGAGGTTATATTGTGACGTTGATTTTGAATACATTTTTTTTCACCCTTTCGGGGTCATCCCACCCAGGTCCGACGATCGCCCCCTAGGTGGTGCACTGCAGCCTGAAGGCTTATTGTACCTTGACCCCTACTCCTTCCCATTCACACACCATTCATTCCATAACTTGGATGGTTGTTGCTCGGTCCGCATCCCCGAGCAGAACACCGTGTGCCGTTGCCCAAAACACCGCTGGTGCCGGTCACCCATCCGGCGCGCATTTCACTGCTTAACTCCGGAGATCGACGCTTGCCGATACAACCGAAGCCGCCACAAGCGCGCCCATATATATATTTTGAATACATAGATGCTACTTTAACGTCACTGGGACAAATGTACCATAAGGAACTATCTTCTTGGACCATAAGACCGGTGGACGATAAAAACTATCTTGGCAATTTTAACTAAACTACGGGAGCTAACTTAACTTCGTAATTTTGTACAGGCATACCCCCGCTAGGGGTAACCCGTACGGGCTTAACTAAAACTTTAACTTTATACTTGACTTCACTTCTATAACCTACTTCTTATCTAATATTTTTTCTAATTTTTTCTCCTACCTCATTATTAGTACAATTTCGGTATATATACAAAGTTAAACTCGGTATTTTGGGTGACTTAGCACGTTGTTGACCCTGAATAAAATAATACGACCTAGACTCTGTTATTGTTTGGTGACAAAAACCTTGCACTTTTTTCTTGATTATTTGTTTTAATTTTTTGGATGTGTTTTTTTTAATGCCAAAATAATTAAATAAATATTAAAATTATTAAAACTTACATACCCCCTATACAGGGTGTTCACAATATTATAAAAATTTGGTATGTAAATAATACAATTAACCTGATCATTAAAAACTCCATTAGTATAGGCCATAACAAAGATTTTTAATTTTCTTCATACAAAAAGTGACACAGGGGACGCATACTAAACTTATACCAGCTGCTAATAGCCTTAAGAGGAACACTTTGGTCAAAAAAAATATTTTAAATTTGCTCAAGTAGTTGTTTTTTTGCTCTGCCCCCTTTACCAAGAAAATGTAAGTTTTGCTTTATTTATATCTTGTTTATGAATTTGATCAAAACGACAAATTCGTCTTTTTCTAAAAATTGAAAAATTATATAATTTTAACATACTTACTAATTTTTTTAAAGATAAAAGGTACTAGAAAATATTAAGTCTGACTACATTTTAACTTATTTTAATCGTTAATAACTTCAAAACAAATAAAGTTATCCATATCATTCTCTATTTATGAGCGGCCAAGTTTTACAGAGCAAGGACACGTTCAATCTTGTGGGCGTCACATTTGAAAGTAACCTTAACTGGCATAAACACATTATATCTTTAGCCACGGCAGCCTCAAAAAGCTTAGATTTCTCTTTCGAGCCAAAAGTATTTTTCCGCTTCTAATTTATACACTTTATATGTATCCCAAATCCAACCTCCCTTGGAATATTGTTCCCATATCTGGGGCATGGCGTCCCCCACAACCCTAAGCATTCTTGATTCTATTCAAAGAAGAGCTATTCGTCTCATTAATGATCCTTCACTTACAGAAAGGCTTTCCTCTTTTGCCCATCGTCGGGCTGTGGGGGATTTATCGCTTTTTTATAGGTACTTCCATGGCTTCTGCTCTGAAGAACTGTCCAGTATAGTTCCTCCACTCACGGTTCCCAACAGAGAAACTAGTCGTTCCGCGCATATGCATCCCTATACAGTCCAACTGGACAGGCTCTCGAACTTCTCACTTTGTTCGTTCTTTTATCCCTAGAGTTTCTAGATTGTGGAACCTGCTGCCCGCAGAGGTCTTACCTTCCCCCTAAATCTTCAAGTATTTAAGTCCCGTATCAACAAACTCCCTCTTACCTCGCTTAAGACACTCACGGTACGTTAGTATTTAGGCTTTAAGCCTTCGTGGTTTGTCCAAAAATAAAAAAAAATAAGAATATGCGGTTTTCGCAAAAAGATTTTTAAATTTGTATTATATGCTTGCCTTTTTGTTTGTGACATTTCGGTAACACAAAAACAAAATGGTCGATTTTCTCATAAAGGGCAACTTTGTTATTTTAAATGGAACAATATGTATATTTTCTATGATCTTTAAGTTTATTCTTTTTACTTAAAAAAGTAACCCAAATAATGATTATTAAAACAATAGATTTATTGTCTTTAAAAAAAAAGTAACTGCATGGCATATTAAAAAATTAAAAATGTAATTTTTAAATTAGATTAGACAAGAGAAGTTTTTTTTAAATTTTGCCTCAGGCAACCGGCCAGTTTAAAGGGGTTTAATAGGGCTGAACAGCTTTGTAAGAAAACCGCCTCTGGATACCTTTATTTGTTCCAAAGGTATTTGAGGTCAAAATATAGTCGGACATTCTTTTAGAATTTGTCGATAAAATTAAATCGGATTTACGAAAAAAAAATAATAATAAAGAATTTCCTCTTAAAACTGAGTTTTTTTTCTAAGGGTGACAAACTAAAACAACAAATAAAATTACTAATTGTTTATACTGGTTGTACTTCCAGCCGGTGGCTTACCCATATACTTTTTATATTTTAATTTAAAATAAAAATTAGGTACGCAGGTATGTCATAAGAAAAGTTAATTTTTAATTTTTTATTTTTATTTGATTTAGAGGGCCATTAATGCGATTATTTTGTAAATTTTAAATCTCGTAGTAACGAAAAAATAGAGGTGACAGTTTCTACAGACTTGTCTCACTTGTTTAAAGTTTGCAACATTCTATTTAAATTTAATTTTTTAAATGGATCGATGATTGCTTACTATAATAACTAAAAAAATATTTTTCTACTTACAATTTGATCCCACATAATTATTATTTTAGCCAAGAGTTTATTATCACTCCATATTAACTAATTTTTTTAGCATTGACCAGCCTAGAGCCAACAGTATTAAAAGAGAACTAACATGGCTTAGAAATAACAATTAATTACGTGATTGTTAGGATAAATACAATAGTGGTTTTATTTGCCTTTCCCCATCCCGCTTTTACCACTTTAATTTATTTTTCCAAAGGGTGCTATTAACTTAACTACAATATTAAATAATAAAAAACTTAACACTTGTAGCACCCAAAATAAATAATTATTAAGGTTGGAATAACTTTAACTAGTTTTCGGCGGTTTTTAATAGTCTTTATAGGCAAATCCGCCAGACGGCGGTTTTTATCGATAAAATTATCGAAAAGTTAAAACCGCCCGTTATACCAACTTACATTTCAGTTTTTCGGCGGTTCTCCTCCTATAAGTGCCTTTTATTAAAGCAAAATTGCAATTGCCATTATAGTTTTTGTTAAATTAGCAGAATAAGCATACTTAAGATTCAAAAAAGGTTATTATAATATGATGGAAAAAATGCTTGTAAACCCATCTTTTACTTATTAACTAAGGTTTTTTGCTCTAACTAATTTATTACATAAATAAATGCTTCATTATTTCAATGGTAATTTTTATTTGATACCCAACTTTGGTATTTAGTCTGCAGTTTGGTTAACATGGATTTAAACTTGAGCATGAAAATCTCTAGAGAGACGTTAAGGTAAATATTTGTTGTATGTTTACGAATTACGTAGGCAAGCTCTATCTTTAAGTTAAAACGTGTAGGCGATACATAGGTTTATAATATACCGGGTGCCCATGGGATTACTTTCCAGCTGTCATTTTTTATTTCTTTATCGATACTGACAAAACTTGGTGGGGTTGTTAGACAAACGAAAAGTTATTTCTGACTTCTGGTTTCACCGAAAATGACTGAAACTTTTAATTTTTAAATGGGACACCCTGTATTTTTTTGTTTTTGGATTCTCCAGATAATTTTTAGTCGGAATACAATATTTTTAAGACACATTTTCGTCAATATTTGTTTATAAAGAGAGTGCCATGATCATTCTAAAATCACTCTTCATACTTTCGATTTTATGTTTTTTAAACTTTTTAGTAGAGGTCTCTTAAAGGTATTGTATTCCGACTAAAAATGTCTGAAGAATCCGAAAAACCAAAAATATACCAGGTGTCCCATTTAAAAAATAAAGTCATAAAAGCCTATTGTATACACCTAAAAATGATTTTTGTTAGTCTAACAACCCCACCAAGTTTCGTCAGTATCGATTTTGAAATAAAAAAAACGCAGCTGGAAAGTGATCTCGTGGGCACCCGGTATATCTTTAAACACCTATATAAAAAAAACATAAACTTCAGATTACCGTATAAAGCAATTTTTGTTAAGATAAAAATCCTTATTGTTTTCCAAAGTAACCAGGGTTAACCATTAACTTTATTTAAAACCTAATAACCTTTAATTTAAACATATCTATTTCTCCCCATAATTTGTATGACATAATATTATTTACTTATTATATATTAATATAAGATTTTCGGGCAGTATTCTAGTCGACCACTTGACCTACCAATTGAAATTGATTAAATTTTTCAAATATTTTGCAAGATTGTTTTTGACAAAAGTTTCATAGACAATAATTTTAAAGATTTCTTGGCCGCTTTTGGGTCCAGTTTTAATATTAAAATAAAAACCGTCGATCTCTTCGCGGTCTTGTGTTTTTATTAAATTACAGTTTATTTAATTATTTTTTAAATAAAATCTTACTTAAAATATGTTAAGTATTAATTGATTGATTAGATTTATAGGTCTTATGATATATTATATGATTATTTCCCTTATTATGAAATAGGCCAATTGGACACCCGTATTTTTTAAATAAATTTAGTTTAGATAAGTAAATAAATTACTACTGCTGTTTAACAGCAAAACAATTTTTGTCATTTATATTGGTTGTCAAAATTGTTAGAAAATGAGATAGTTAACTATCAATTAAATTAACTATTAAAATATTTATGCAAAATTGTGCTTGGCAAATAGTGGTATGGACAATAATTTAAAATAAAAACAAAAATCATGACCGCCTAGGGTAACGACTTTTTAGTTTTAAAATAAAATCTTTGACTGCTTTGCGATCTCGTATTTTGTTTATAAAGTATTTTTCAAACGAAACATCACCTAAAATATGATAAATAGTTTCATCAATTGAATTAATAGGTCTTGTGGTATAATATACACATTTCTTTTTTTTATTAAATAGACCAATTAGACACCACCATTTTTTAAATAGGTTTTGTCTAGATAAGAGAATAACGGCTGTATTTACCATTCTCATAGTTGTCTGTCTGTTGTTTATCTTTTTACTAAGCTTTATTATTTAATATCTTTATTGTGAAGAAAAGCGAAACAATATTTTGCTTAAAGATTTATCTATCTAATAATACATGGTATTCAACAACAAAATCCCTCGCCCTGAATTATAGCTGAGAGATAAGGGATGTCATATCTTTTTAGCTGGCATTACACATTGAGTTTAAATAAAATGCTACAACCGACTGTTAAAAAAATTAAAAATAAACAATTTTGATATAGGATACAGGTACCACAAAGTCATCCTAACAAAATGGTGTTAATTTTTTTAAGCGTTAAAAATAAAAAAGTTGGGAAATTGTAAGTTTATTACGTTTATAATGAGAATTAAAAATTATTCTTTAATTTGCCTAGCCATATTTTAAAAACTAATATAAATAGGTATATGAAATGTGTTATTTTTAAAGGTTTTTAAAAGACGTTTTTAATGGTGAAATAATATATAGGGTAGAAGATATATTCTGTAGTTCGGCGGATTCATTTAATGGATGGTAATTATTTGGGTACACGCCAAAAATTAAATTAAAAGTACTAAAAACCAAAAAATAAAAAATAAAACAATTAAAAAAATAATTAAAAATCGACGTTTCGGTTAAATAAAAATAATAAAAATAATAAAAATAAAAATTAGGTTTTAAAATTTTAAGTTTTTATCTTTTATATATATATTTATATTATATTCTAAAATCTTTTTGACGTTAAATGTCTATATGTTTTTTTTTTTACTTTTAATTTAATTTTTGGCGTGTACCCGAATAATTATCATTCATTAATAAATATAGAAAATTTCATTTAAAAAATTGTACTTTTTGTTGTAGGTACCCTTTATATTCTAGAATATAATGTAAAACTAATTATTGATTAAGAAACTGCAGAATTAACCAAACACACTAATATTTTTAATTTATTTTGTACAATAAAAATAAAAAAGTTGAAAAAGGTTGTAAATTTATAACTTTACACCCGGTATGTACCTTATTAAAGAAAATGGAACATTACCACCATTGAACGTAAAAATTATTTTATAAATATTTCAAAGTAAAAATAATAGCGGTATGTGATTTTCTTTAAAAGTATTCTCTTCTCATCATTAAAAAAATATGCATAATAATTTATTAAGCAGAGTATTTAATAGAGAATACAAACATAAAGAAAAGGCACTTGCATTTAAAATAAGAAAGGTAATATACAGGGTGGCGCACCCCAAACGCCTCGGCCCCTAATACAAAAACGGTATTATTTTTTTTAAATATCCTAAAAATTTTACATTTTTGACATAAGTATCACATAAGAAACTTAACCTGTTTTAATTCCTAAAATCCAAAAGTGGAATAATATACAGGGTGTCCTATTTAAAAAAGATAAGTTTGGTATGGATTTGTTTTTGGAGCACCCTGTATAATTTCTTATATTAAAATATGCTCCCAATATTCTCACATATCCATGTAAAAAATATTTTAAAAAAATAATACTGTTTTTGTATTAAAGTCCGAGGCGTTTGTGATGCGCCACCCTGTATATTAAAGTAGATAGATACAGTTTTTATAATTTAATCCTTTAATGATTTTTTTTATTTAAAAAATAGGTGGCTAAACTTTATTCATTACGATAAGGCTCTTTCACCAATCAACACTTTTGCCAAAACGGGCAGAGATAAAGTGAGCTTCCGCTTTTGCACGAATTTAATCGTGATTCTAGTACTTGGAAAACCATTCCCCACATTTTTTGTACATTTAAAAATGAAATTACGAAGTCAGTTTTAACATTTTGACATCTTTAGAGCTGATATTACCAAGTGTTTATTATTTTTATTTATTTTCTTTTACAAAGTTCATTTATAAACTTACTTATTTTACCCAAAAATTACACCATGTACAGGTTAGGCCAAACTTAACACTTTTCATGGAAAACTCAAGTTTATGTATGTTTTACACAAAAACTGCCCCACATTAGTAAGGCTCATAGTTCAAGCCAAACTTACAGAAAAAAACGCAATTCTTGTGTCGTTTACTTTCTACAGCGTGTTTTCCAATTTCTTGCATTTTCTTTAGTCCTTTATACCTTTTTAATTTTGAGAGATTTTTAAGTTCTGTAAAAACATTTTTTCAGTAACTTTCGATGCAGATTGCAGAAATACTTTTTATTTTTTTTTGCAAGATGAAACATTTTTGATTTGTGTTTTTTTTTAATTTAAAAATGGTGCCTTTTATTTTATTTTAAAATTAACATGTTTAAAAACAACTGTTTTTATAAATATATCCATGACCCTATATTTCTTTATGTTTTACCCATCTATTATTATTGATCTGTAATACCTTAGAAACGGAATATGTTATGGTAGCAATAATACCTGCTATCACACCTAGGGGCATTATAAGCGGGCATTATGATAATGCCCGCTTATAATGCCCTAATGCGCTAATATGGAAATTTTATTGCTTATCCAATTTTATTTCTCTTACAATAAAGATCAAGTTTATACAAAACATATCTATTAAAATAAAATCAATAACTTACCAGTTCCTGAAAATATGCCATTAAAACGGTTTCGGTTATTTGAAGAATTGCGTTCGCATCTTTCCAAATACCAAATATGCCATACTCCCGATCATACTGTTGCCTTGATTTAACTGGCATAAGATTTTCGGTCGCTTTTATGGCCTTCTCTCTTATAGTTTGTGGAATTTCTTCCATTTTGAGCTAATCGTTAAATAAAAATGCCAACTGACTAACTGATAGAAACATCAAAGTCAAACTTAACATCAGTCATTATCTACTTACGTATATAGGTGCAGGTGCAACTTATTTTTTATATTGCGAATAAATAATGTAATTAGTCATTGAAAAACTCTTTTTGGGTAAAACATAAAGCATTGTATGCACCACGGGCTTTACTGGACTATAATGCCCATCAGGTCGAAATCTATTTCGACCTTCAGCATTATAGTCCTAGTAACACCCTTGATACATAAATAGCTATTTAGGCCCTTTCTAAGATATTTCATAATTTGTCATTTATTACTAATATTGGCGAGAAAATATGCCCTAAAAAAGTAATCTTGTTTTTTTTTTGTTCTAACTTTATATTTTATTGACTTTAATGGCAAAAACAAACTTATTATATTTATTTAATAACGCAAATAAGGGTAAAGGATATTTCTGTGTTAAAATTAAGCTAATTTAAATTGTTGACATTTTATCCTAAGAACTTTTAATCTGGTAATACGGCAATGTTAAATGTGACGAACAACAATTATTTTTACGTATGCGTAACTTACTTTTTTCCACGACCGTTAAAGTAATTGCAGTTTTTTTAATCGTCAACATGAAGATAAAGTACTCCATTCTAGTACACTACATAAAGTGGTAAAAAGTAACTTTTTTACACTTCAAAGCTTTTTTCAAACTTTAAGTTAGTGTTTTGTTTCCATGCCTACTACAATAACCTTAAATATCAATTAATGCAATGTAAAAGTAAACGAGACATCAACTAAACTAAACGATCAAGTTACCTTTGATTTCGTCATTATATCTTTTAGTTCACGTGTCACTATTTTTTAAATTTGACAGTTTGCAAATAAATTTATTACAAATTATTGAAAATTGATGATAATAATGAATTTGGATGAGTAAGAAATTGAAAAGGCATTTATACTGTTTTGGTATTATTTCTACAAAAAGTAAGTACAAGCAATTTTCTAAAATTAAATATTAAATGCGTAGTTATGAACACGATATTTGTTTCTTAAAAATAAGGAGGCTATGATTTTTGTTTGCAATATAATGGCTGTGCTGCAAAAATTAAAATTATTAAGTTTAGATAAATTAAACATGTATAAAATGGTATTTTGCAAAATTTGTATACGGTCCTGGAAAAAAACGATAAACACATGCATAAAGTGTCTTTTTTAGTCATGGGATTGCTGCACTCGCCTAACGGCTCGTGCTGTCAAACTTCCCATTTGTAAAAAAAGGTTCACTTTATGCACTTGTTACATAAATTAATAATCATATTTTTTAAAAAGCCTTAAAATTGTTTACATTTTACAGAAGCTGTAAAATCTAATAAACGTTTCTAGATGAGTCCCAGATCGTTACTCTTGATATATCCAAAGCTTTTGACCAGGTCTGGCATGCCGCACTTCTTAATAAACTTCCCTCCTATGGTCTTTTAACTAAACTCGGTACTTGGCTCTCTAGTTATCTATCTAAACGTCGTATATCAGTTACTGTGGACGGCCATTCTTCATGCTTCCACCAAGTAAATGCTGGAGTCCCTCAGGGCTCAGTTTTGGCACCAACATTGTTTCTTCTTCACATCAACGACCTTCTCTCGTCCACAACTAATTCCATTCTTAGTTTCGCCGACGATAGTACCCTACACTCCAGTTTTCAGGTTCCTAAACCCATCATTAAACTTGACTTGGAAAACAAACGCAGAGCGATGCAGATATCTCTTTCGCAGGATCTTAATTTAATATTGGATTGGGGCGCCAAAAATCTCGTCCATTTTAAAGCATTCAAAACACAATCATGTTCCTTGTCGCGAAAACAGTCATCAAATACTCATTCTCTACTTATGAGCGGCCAAGTTTTACAGAGCGAAGACACCTTTAATCTTGTGGGCGTCACATTTGAAAGTAACCTTAACTGGCATAAACACATTGTATCTATAGCCATGGGCGCTTCAAAAAAGCTTGGATTTCTCTTTCGAGCCAAAACGTATTTTTCCCCTTCTAATTTATACACTTTATATGTGTTCCAAATCCGACCTCCCTTGGAATATTGTTCTCATATCTGGGGCATGGCGTCCCCCAAAACCCTAAGCATTCTTGATTCTATTCAAAGAAGAGCTATTCGTCTCATTAATGATCCTTCACTTACAGAAAGGCTTCCCTCTCTTGCACATCGTCGGGCTGTGGGGGATTTATCGCTTTTTTATAGGTACTTCCATGGCTTCTGCTCTGAAAAATTGTCCAGTATAGTTCCTCCACTTACGGTTCCCAACAGAGAAACTCGTGGGTGGTTCCGCGCGTATGCATCCCTATACGGTCCAACTGGACAGGCTCCGAACTTCCCACTTTGTTCGTTCTTTTATCCCTAGAGTTTCTAGGTTGTGGAACCTGCTGCCCGCGGAGGTCTTTCCTTCCCCCAAATCTTCAAGTATTTAAGTCCTGTGTCAACAAACACAAAAAAAAAACGTTATTAACAAGCTAATTTTTCGTGACTAGTTTTATTTTGACGAGACGCCCAACATTTTTTTAAACAATTTTTGTTGGTGGTAGCTTACAGGGGAAGCAGAAATTAAATATGTTAATTAGATGAATATTAAGAAACCACGATATCGTACCTTGCAGTTTGTAGGACAATGTGGGTGTTAAATTATATAAATATTATTTAATAAACAAAAGAAAATCTGCTGGTTAATAGATATTTTTCATGACATCGTTGGTGGTATGGGACTCTTTGATGAAACCCTAGATATTGTAGAACAACCATTCTTTCGGTTTATTTAGATAATTATCTTAAAAATTAACAGAGAAAATCCCTGTTAGTAATAAATTTTTATTATTCGTCAAATCAACACATTTAATTCCTGCTACCCATGTAGGCTACCACCAACGAAAATTTTTGTAAGGAAAAAAGTTGTGCGTCTTGTTAAAAGTAATCTACTTACAAAAAATTTGCTTATTAGTAATGACTTTAAAAATGGTCCAGGAATCCTTAACTATAACTGCCTGTATAAGTTAAAAAAGAAATGGGGTGAAATGACATTAAAAATTACTGTTACACGAATTTAAAAAAAACTTCTCTTTGGATTGATAGTTCGTTAAATAAACCGAATTTTTAAACAAAGGCATAGTCGGTCAAACAATTTAAAGCGAGTTCAATCTATGGTTAATTAAATTTTGTTTGTTGGTGATGGTTCTGACATTTTGCCAAAATCAAATAATTGAAAGCCAAAACATATTGTCTTTAATTTAACAAAATGTCGTACCTAATTTTTAGATGTATTTTAAAACAGTAAGTTTATAAGCCAAACATAAAACCTACTATGTTTTTTTTTTTAGCACCGTTTAAATTCTTCACAAAATAAACTGTGTACAAATTGAAAGGGTAATTTACTTTTTATTAAATTAAAAAAATATGAAATATTGTTTTTTAGTTTTTGGTAAGTAAAATTCAAGCCAAAGGTAATACTTTAAGATCCAAATAGAAAGCGATCTTCACCCATCTGTTTACCGAATAAAAACTGTTTTATATTATAAAAGTATTTTAACAAAGGAATTGCCATAGGGTTGCCTAAAAAATTAGGTTAAGGCTATAGCCATTAAAAAAGTACATTTTAAAATTTTGAGTGACCCTGTATAATGTCAATTTTTAATTTTTTATTGTACAGGGTCCGGCAAAATGTATTACCTATTTTGTTTCTTTAATATAAAAAAATGTATCGAGTATTCACTATGGCGATATTTTTATTTGGAAAAGTAGGCTTTGGAGAGTTTATTAAAATTGTTGACAGTTGTCAAAATGCCGCGTTGGTTAACAGAACATCGCATTTTTGTGTCGAAAAATTTATTGAATATAATTCCATTATAGCCGTTCAAAGGTGTTTTCGACGTCAATTTAATGACCGACAGTGTCCGCAGCGGAAGACCATTACAGTTTGGATTCGTAAATGGAGGACAGGAGGATCCGTTTTAGACAAGAAGTCAAGTGGGCGGCCAAGATCTGCCTGCAATGCACTGAACGAAGACAGAGTTAGAAATGCAATTATCGCTAGTCCCAAAAATCTGTTGTTAAACATGCTACTGTTTTAAATTTATCTGAGCGAAGTACACGAAGAATGTTAAAAAAATGAATTTTCACCCATACAAGATCGCAATTGTTCAAGAAATAAATCATCAGGATAAGATTAATAGACTTGAGTTCTGTCGCCTTCTTCGTACCAATTATCAAGGTATTGAAAACAATATGTTTATGAGCGATGAGGCCCACTTTTATTTAAACGGAGATGTAAATAAACAGAATTGTCGTTACTGGGCTCAAGAGAATCCACGCGAAATTCATCAGCGTCCATTACATTGTCCCAAAGTAACTGTATGGTACGCCATCTCCTCGTCTAGGATAATCGGACCTTATTTTTTGAGGAAAATGGTCAGACAGTAACAGTTACTGCCGCACGCTATGTTCAAATGTTGCAGATATTCTTCTTACCGCAAATTCAAAATGAAATTGGACATTACTGGTTTCAACAGGATGGCGCAACAAGCCATACGGCAAGAATAAGCATGGATATTTTGCGACAATCCTTTCCAAACAGACTGATTTCTAAGAATGGTACCATTCCTTAGCCAGCAAGATCGCCCGACCTTTCAGCACCAGATTATTTTCTCTGGGGCTATTTAAAACATAAAGTGTTTGCCAATAAACCTAGAAATGTAAGGGAGCTAAAAACAAATATTGCCAATGAAATCCACGCTATTTCTAGGCAAGTTCTTCAAAATGTAATGAGAAAATTTATGAACCAGTTAGAAGAATGTATTGAAGAGGGTGGCGGTCATTTGCGGCACACCATATTCAAAGCATAATAAACTCCCATCTTTCTTGTTTAAGAATACATGTTCCTTTGTTTTGTTTTTAAAGTTAATAAATTTTTATAAGCAATTTAAAATGGGTTGTTCATTTTGCCGGACCCTGTATATGACAGTACTAATATATAATAGTAGGGAAGATAGCGCTAGATTTAAAAAGTAATTTTATACAGGTTGAAAATTTTATAAGTTAGAGTTGTTTTCTTATATTTAACAGCGGCGAGCGTCAGCTGCCCAAGTAGCGGAGGATTCAACGATGGCAGCATCTAAAAGTCGGAAAAAAATTCAAATAGTAGACATAGTTCTTAAAATGATTTTAAACTAAAAAATAATAGTCAGCTGTATTGAAGATGGTGGATCATACGTCAGTCAGGTATATAAAAATATCACACTCACTTTATACATCATAAAATTTATACAGTTGATTATTTATATTGCCAAAATAATAAAAAAAACCGTCAGCTGGACTTTTAATGGGGGAAAGACCGTCAGTCAGCGCCATAAATATGCTGCGCCAAAATTCGTATTTTTCCTAAACGTGTTTATGGCCAATTTTTGTGTATTGTAGAGAAAAACTTTAAATAGGTTTTTAAAAATAATTAAACAATTTAACGAAATTGTTAGGATTTTTTCTTAATTCTATATGTGTAAAGTGATAATTTACGGTTAAATTAGACACTGGTAGCCACAGTTAAAGTAAAGAGGACCTTATTTTTGAACTTTTTAAAAAAACGACTATAGCCACTACGTTAATTTTTTTCTTTTTTGTTAGAATTTAATAATCTAATCAGAAAAACATTTGAAACAAAAACCTAAGAGTTACAGCATGTATTTTTAAATGAAATATCCCGTATATTTTTATATTAATGGATAGAGATTGTCACGAGGAATTCGGTGATATAGGGGTTGCTGAGTTTATTTCCTGCGGTTTTAATACAATTAATTAAAAACTGCATTATCCTATAAGGATGGTTTCACCTGAAAAAAGGCTTAAAATTACTTTCTGTCACTTTTTTTTAACGACTTTCATATGCTGTCACCGTTGACTTCACCGCAGAAGCGGCGACTGACGCTGATATTGCAATCTAACACTATTTTACTTCTACAAATAAAATTCATTTGGTATAAAATTGGTATGAAAAACAAAGCGGTATATTTTTAAATTTTAAACTTAAAAAAAAATTTGGTACATCCTGTAATAATTCTTTTAACGACTTTCATCTGCTGCCACCGTTGACTCCACCGCAGAAGCGGCGATTGACGCTCATTTTGCTATCTAACACTATTTTACTGCTTCAAATAAAATTTATTTGGTATAAAATTGGTATGAAAAACATAGCGCTACCTTCCCTACTATTAGTATATTTTGTTTTTTCGATTTTATAAATAAAGCTGTGGTATATTTTTAAATTTTAATCTTAAAAAGAAAATTTGGTACATCCTGTAACATATAAAAATATATATTTTAATAACTACCATACGTGTGTATTTAAAAATATAGGGGTTACCATTATACAAGGTGTGTCAAAAAATTTAAGGGTATTTTTAAAATTAAATATGGCCCTGACCTAATTTTTTTTTGCAACCCTATGGTGACCTTTGTTTAAATTATATCTTTAATATAAAACAGTTTTTATCCGGTAAACAAATCGGTAAAGGTCGCTTCCTATTTGGATCTCGTACTATAGGCCGGTTTATATTGACAAATATGTACATACCCAACTCTATTTATACCCAAAATATCTTTTTTCCTGTAAAAGATAAAAAAAAAGAAAATAAAAAATATTTAATATATTTACTCGGATACACACTTTTAACTGACGGTACTAGTTAATATACAAGATGTATCAAAAACCAAATTTTCATTGTTACGTACGTTTTTTTTTATAAAACACTCTGTATATTTTACCTAATTTTAACGAATTTTAACTCTTAATTAAATACCTACATACATACAATACATTAAAAATATAAAACAAAGAATAAGTCAACTATTGCTGGTTTTTGAGATATCAGCAGTATGTTAATATACTCTGTAGCAATTAAAAATAAAGAAAGAAGATATTATTTAGGTTTCAATTATTTTTAATAATTCTGTCACTTTCCAAGCGACTAATAATATAAGTAGTTACATATGTAATGAATAACATTTCATTGAAAAAACTACCAATAGAAATGTCAACAGTCAACAATTTAGGTTATTTTAAACACATATTTACTTAAATTTAATAAAAGCAATACGTTAATTATGGGTGGTTTTTAGGTTAATTAAGCAAATATGTGTGAAAAATAAACTAAATAGCTGACTCCCTATTGGTGTTCTTACAATGGAAGGTAATTAACATGGGTTTATATTATTTGGTACCCTGCCAGTGACCTAATTATTTAAAAATAACAAAAAAAAAATATTATCCTTCTTCACATTTCATTGTTAATGAGTATACATAATTTTACTTTTAAAATATAGCTTTTGTAATTTAAATCATTATTTATCCAATAATCAAACAGTTTTAAAATTTAACTTACTTTATTATCAGGGTTTTTTTATTTGCATTTTTTTCTTGTTTTAATTTTGATATTAGGTTTTGTAAACGAATTGTTTTTTTTTATTATTTAGTATGTAATGAAATGTTGTTAAAAAAAAATTAAAAAGCAGATCTTCTCATTGAAAATATGAAAAAAAGTTCAATATTTATGGGTCCGGATATTCCTCATTTAGGGTATTTTTTTTTAATAACTTTTTTAGGCACCCTCTATCTTGAGAACAAAAATTTTCGGACCTATGTTTATATAAATTTATT
>JACEGR010010432.1:0-19132 GCA_014170235.1 Listronotus bonariensis
AAGACAAAACATCAGCTAATAATAATTGAAGATATTTTCTATACTGGTTAGGCGGATTCATTTATTCGATGGTAATTGTTTGGGTACACGCCTCAATCTAGGAAAAATGGGACCTCTTCGGTCCTGGTCCCGGGGTATAGCACACTGACCCTGTTTAGCCCTGACCCCTATGAACTAATTCGATGGTAATTGTTTGGGTACACGCCTTAATCTAGCAAAAATAGGACCTCTTCGGTCCTGGTCCCGGGTATATATAGCTGAGCTGACCCTGTTCAGCACTATTGATCCTTATGAACTGATTCGATGGTAATTGTTTGGGTACACGCCTCAATCTAGGAAAAATGGGACCTCTTCGGTCTCGGTCCTGGGGTATAGCGAGCTGACCCTGTTCAGCCCTATTGACCCCAATGGACTGATTCGATCGTAATTGTTTGGGTACACGCCTCAATCTAGGAAAAATGGGATCTCTTCGGTCCTGGTCCCGGGGTATAGCACGCTCACCCTGTTCTGCCCTATTGACCCCTATGAACTATTAATTATTAATAATATTACACGCAACAAACCAAAATAATATTAGCATTTTTTTAATAGAGTAGTTTAAATTACTACTCAATGGAAAAGATGTTGCAGGTTTTAATAATGCATAGGTTTAATATTTTTAAATTAAGGAATAACAATGGCAGAAGGAACTGCCGAAAATAAAATGTTTTATTAGGGGTAGCCTTTAGTTGAATTTATTATTGCTTAGGTATTATTAGACGGTCTTTTAAAGAAAAGCTACAAACATTTTTATATAAATTTTGTATTTGTATTTTATAAACGTAGTACCAATAATTCTGAAAAATTTAAATAATCAATCAAATCAGGTGCCATTAAAAAAAAAATTATGTAACAAAAAAAAATGTTATTGTGTACAGAGACGTCGTCTAACCAGCAAAGTATCAGTTCGTTTTTAAAAGCGGGGTACGCAGAAGTTGAATCTGGTATGTTTAGGCGGTTATTTAAAACAAAACATTGTATTTAAAGATAAAGGCGCCCCAAAAAAACTCTACCCCTCCCGCCCCTAAACGCTGGCTACGACACTGGAGGTAAATGAGCAGAATTTGAACTTGAGTCCTTTGGTACAATACTCTGGTCAGGGACGGAGGTAAACGGGGCGCGAAAATATCTCTTTACCTGCACGCATGTAAGGTTACGTTTATATCAAAGTCAAATGGGGCGCCAGCCCTTCCCGAGAGGGGGTGTGGGTCAGGGCAGGTAAGAATTCCTATAGTTGACACTAATAATTTGTATACCACTTAATCAGTTCAGTTCTCATTGTAATAGTGAATAGATGTGCGAAAAGATTTCCGCTCAAGATTTTAATAGTGAGAAAATGTCGGTATCAGTAATTGAAAGTGTGAGTGGAAAAGATTTAATAGCCTACAAAAATTTTACATTTTTAAAAATAGACCAACATTTTATTTCGATACCTTTACTTTAAAGAAAACATTTGCGCCCCGTTTACCTTTACGATTTTATTGTCCCCAAGATCCTTGCGCCCCATTTACCTGTTCAATAAAACTTTAGTGGAGGCCTTGCGCCCCGTTTACCACCGCTGCTGGTCAGTAAGGCCGGTGCGCGCAGTAAGGCGAATACTGTAGTGGTGATTCAGGTTTAGGATACCTCCTGTGGCAGCCGCGGTAGGTACATGAAAACGCACAGGGTTAGACAATGAGGAAATGCCAAAAAAATTCCTCCTACATTTTTGCACACTAGAGAAATATCCGAAATTGTTAGAAAACAATTATGTAAATGTATTTGGCATAAACAATACTTAGACAAATTACTCCTACTAGGGAAGGTCCGGGAAGCCCCGCCCAGTGGGTAACGATGTTTACTGACATAATTTTTAAACGCAACCTCTAATCGATCCGATGTCTATTACAAAATACAAATATTAAAGCTAAGCTGCTAACTAAGCTGATTTGCACTCCACGAATCCGCTTCTAATCCCAGAGAAAATTTCTTAAAGCAGGTGGTGGCACCAAACCATATATTTGCCATTTAGCTGTGTATAGGTATATATTAAAAACTTTATTAAAAATAACAACAATGTTATCTATTTCTCATATTTTTATAAAAAAGCAATAAAAATATTTTTTTATATTAGGTTTTACCTTTTAGTCCTATACCCATAATTTTATTTTTTAGAAGAATCTGAATGTCTAGGACTTGTATTAAACATTAGATAATAAGTTATGTGGTTTAATTTATTTAAAAATGTTTTATTTTATAGTAAAGAATATCTTAATTGCTAGGCGACCTTGTCCATCCCGGTTGGGTGGCCTTATCCAACCTATCGAGCATCTCCGCCCATTGCTAGGGTCTTAAAAACGTAATTATTTTTTTGTACTGAAACCGTTCACTTATTCAAAAATTAAGCAAACCATAATATAAATAATAAATTTGAGCAATCAACACAGTTTTTAATAGAGACTTATATGTTACTGACATTTCACATTATTCAAATTCGTTTAGGTGGTCGGTGGTCGGCAGAGTTGAGTCGAATACGAATACTTGCGAATACCGGAAAAAAGTATTCGAATACCGGAAAAAAGTATTTGAATACCGAATATTTGAATACTTAAAAGAAAATAAAAGAAAAAAACTATTCGAATACTTAGTATGCCGGAATACCTGGATCGGGATTTGAAAAGAAAAAAATCATGAAGACCAAAAAAAGGACCTCACCTAACTTTAAGTTACCCCGCTCCTTAAAACTAATAAAGGACTTCAGCCAATAATTTTTACCACACCCTAAAAATTTTAAGGATCAAAAAAAAAGGTCCCCATCTGATATTTTTTCCGCTTTTTCGCTCACAGCATTCTAAAATTTTCCATTTTGGTATTCTTCCGTATTCCAATACTCAGTACGTCCGCCGGTATTTAAATGCTCAAAAAATGTATTCGTCAAATTCTGAAAAAGTATTCGAATACCGAATCACGAATACTGACCAAAGAAGTATTTTACCGAATACCAAACACACAAATAAATTTAAATACCATTCGAATACCGGCCCCACGTATACTGAATACTATTCAGAATACTGAGTATTCGAATACGACCCAACTCTGGTGGTCGGTGCGTCCCGGACCTCTCCTACATCGAATAACTTTTTCTTCATCCACCCAATAGTAGTTGTACGGTTTTGGACTACGTGACGAAGTGCCAACTAAAATAACTCAAGGTCAAGATTAGCAAGGTCGCGAACGACGGTCGCGTCGAGGTCGCCCATAGGCGCCCAGGGCCATCTCCCAACCCCCACGGCCTTCTAACCATTCAACCTGTCGCACCGCCGATAAAAATAACACCGTAGTTTATAGAACTGGATTAGGAGGTAGCTAGGTGTGGATTTAATGTGTTAGAAAATATTACTTTAAGATACTATTTTTAGAGGTAATAAAAATGCTTTCTCGATGATCATATACATATTAGTATTATCACAAAATAACTAGCTATGTAATTTATGTATGGTAATGTACTCTAATGTTGAACGCCAAATAAAAACTCATTCAACCGCATTTTATAGTACCCGGATGAGGTTTACAAGAGGACAAATGAAGCAAAAATTAAATTTAAAAAAGTATTTTTTCATAAAAATTTTTGCTTTAAAAAGATATTCACGAACAAAAAATGTTAATTTTGTATACAGGATACGTTTTTAATCGATATCGAAGTACAATAATATAAAATATTAATCAACATAATTTCGCGAAAACGCCTTGATCACATTTGTTT
Organism: Listronotus bonariensis; assembly: GCA_014170235.1. NCBI lineage: Eukaryota > Metazoa > Arthropoda > Insecta > Coleoptera > Curculionidae > Listronotus > Listronotus bonariensis. The sequence continues at coordinate 3,782 of JACEGR010010432.1, forward strand.
ACCGCTGAAAAATTGTGTTGTGTAGGAATTTGGTGGAAGCAGGTGTTTAAAAATCAACTTATAAAAGTTTTTTAGGTCATGTTATTATACAAGTTAAAAAGGGTAATTTCTAATAACTCCATCATCAGTTTCATGTAACTTTTTATACCCTTGCAATGGGCCTCGCAAAAGAAAACCTATGTTGGTTCTGCCAGGAGGATGAAGAAACCGCAGAACACGTATGGTACTACTGTGAAGCTCTTTGTCGTCTGTGGTTTGCAAGGCTTGTGGAATCTGATTAAAAAGACCGGCTTGGATAGCGTGCTCGAACCTATGGACGGAGGACACACAATAAACCTGAGCAGGTTGCAGTGATAGAGGATATACAATCCACCTTTTATTCTAATCTAATCTAATCTAATACCCTTGCAATATTAATAACCATCATTAATAAATTTTCTAAATAATATTTTGCTTAAAAACTAAAAATAAAATTTATTTTTGAGGAAAATCATGTTTTCCAAGTTTTTGCGTACCCTGTATACAAATTAACATTTTTTTTTTGTAAATAATAATCTTTTTACAAGCCAAAATTTTTATAAAGAATGACTTTTTCTCGAAAAATGATAATTTTTATCCATTTGTAGCTAAGCTTTGTTTACTTTATTGCATTAAGTCGGGATTTGTCGTGCCTTTCGGCAGAGTGTCCGGATTGTAGAGAAAATAATAATTAATAGTTTAAAAAACTAAAAAACACGCTTTTATATGCAACCGAACTAAAAATTAGAAAATAATTTTTCATTAAAAATAATATTGTCATTTTATAGTAAAAAGCGTGGGGTGCATTTTACTATTTTTTCATAACTTTTCCATCATAGATATTGGCAAATATAATAATTATAACATTTAATATATTAAGCACCCCACGCTTTTTACTATAAAATGACAATATTATTTTTAATGAAAAATTATTTTCTAATTTTTAGTTCGGTTGCATATAAAAGCGTGTTTTTTTAGTTTTTTTAAACTATTAATTATTTTTTATTTTTTAGTTCGTTATATCAATTAACTTTGCTACTTTTGACAAAATGGCGAAAAAATTTTTAGTGAACAAGAGTAGCAAAGTTTGAAATGTTGCCAACAGATGGCAACCCACTAAAAAATTTCTTCGCAATTGAGTAGCAAAGTTTGGAATGTTGCCAACAGATGGCAAAGAGTAGCAAAGTTTGAAATGTTGCCAACAGATGGCAACCCACTAAAAAATTTCTTCGCAATTGAGTAGCAAAGTTTGGAATGTTGCCAACAGATGGCAACCCAGGTGTTGTTTTTATAATATAATGGAATTTTTTTTTCCTGGCGATCAAAAACAAGATAACGGGATACTGTTTGCAGATTATTGCATTGTCATGGGTCATTAATAAGTGTGCAAAGTTTCAAAGAAATCGAATAGCTGGAAGTTGGTTAAAATTAGGCTCAAAGATTCCGTTACATAGATAGCCAGATGGATAGATAGATAGTTACAACCCAAGTTAATAAAAGCGTGTTAAAAAGTTTTCTTTCGTGCATAGCCACCTTCCCAAATTGGCGCACAACACCGCATTAAAATTTAAAATATGACAGATTTGTCAAAGTCAAGCGTACTTTTCATCTTATGCAAACTCATAAATAGTAAAGTTTGATACCCAATTTTGATTTTATTACTAAAGTTAAAACTCATTTAAAAGAATCCAAAGATCTTTGCGGTGTAAACTAGGCTATCAGTCAGTGGGTAGCTTTGCGGTGTAAACTAGGCTATCAGTCAGTAGGTAGCTAACCCACAATACACCAAAGTTAGAGGTTAGAAAAGTTTATTACCGTTTTATGAAAAATATTAAATTTGTTGAAAATGATGTTTTCCACTGTAAACAACGTATTGAAAATGCTTTGGTTTATTACCTAGTGATAGTTTTCTTTGTCTAAATATGGGGCATCAAGTAAGTGTTTTTATCATTTTTACAAATTACAGAAGCTTGGTAATTTATGTATAAGTCATGTTGGGCATTATTATTTTGATGACCGCCTGTTTTAAAAAACAGGTGAAGGTTATTCGTTCGTTAAAAAAAAACAGATGAAGGTTATACGCTCCCGGAACGAATACGTTCAGCGAACGAATGAGTTCAATTTAGCAGAATTGAGCCCCTGTCCCCAACCCGTCGGCAAATGTTGTCAAGTTCGATTATTCAATTGTCTAATCTTGCGCATCCGCCAGAACGTACGATTTTTCACTTTTCCGGTTTTCCTGGAAAATGCTGGAACTTAACGGGATACTGTTTTTAAATTATTGCATCTTCATCGGTCCTTGATACGTGTGCAAAGTTTCAAAGAAATCGAATAGCTGGAAGTTGGTTAAAATTAGGCTCAAAGATTCCGTTACATAGATAGACAGATGGATAGATTGTTACAACCCAAGTTAATATAAAAGCGTGTTAAAAATCCGAAAGTGTCCGAACTGTACCGGATGTCCGGATGACTGGAGTGTCCGGTTTACGATATGTCCGGTTTTTTGAAGTTGTACTGTACTTAATAAAAAAACAAAAACAAATAATTCCATAAAAAGTCAGTGGCGTACTTTTTTCTGAATAATATTGGCTGTGGTGCCTAGTGAGACGCCACTGTACCAAATAATCTTAATCTAGGTAGAGCTTTACAAGTGCCCTATTACATTAAATAAGTGTACCAAATTTGTTCTAAATTGGTTAAAGGGTTTTTAAATAATAAAAAAAAATCTGAATTTTTTTTTATTTAACGATCTATAACTCAGAAATAAGCAAGTACGGACATATGTTTTTCAAACTCTTTTTTATAAAAACGCATAATAAATCACCCCTTAAGTTCCGTACCGTAGTTAAAATCCACTGTTAATACAAATAAAGTATAAAATGTTTGATAAAACAATAGAGAAAGAAACAACGACACAGGACAAATAAATTAAAAACCAAAAAGCGTTGATGTAAATATAATACGTATGCGTATATTTGTTAGTAAGCCGTAAACAATACCACATTTGATATATTTAATTTGTCATAGTTTCGGAAATATAGCCATCTACAGGAATTTGATAATAAAATGGCATTTTTTCAATAAAAAACCTTGTATATTTTAATACCATTAAAAACATATTTTAAAGAACTCTAAAAATTTACCCCATTTAAAGCGATTTTCTCTAACAGTTTTGAAAATGTGAGCTTTTAAATCCTGTGTGCGTATATCTACAATTTTTAGATTTTTATGGTCATATTTTCAAGACTATAAGAGATCAGTATATTATATGTGGTGTTTTTTTAAACCTCCTTGAAATATCTTTGCTACGGTAATATAATATACGGGGTGTTTCATTAAAAATAAACCTGATGATGGCCATATTCCGAAACTATTTAAAAATAAATATATTAAATATGGCATTTCTTATAACTTTTAAGGAGACCTTTTAATTAATGTTAAAATATACAGGGTGTTAAAACATTTTTGTGTTATAACTTTATAAAATAAAAGTCAATAGAAAATATATAGGTACGCCTCTGAATTCTACGTAAAAATGCCTAAAACTTTTCTATTTACATTTTTTTAAATCTTTAATATCAAGCGAGTTACAAGTGTCTAGTAAAATTGACAAAATTTAAAAACACTTATTTGTATCTCCAAAACAAATCTAGTTAGCCATGATTTACTTTCACCATTGAATTTGCTTTAAAATTTAAATTAAGATTGCACAATCAGATTTGTTTTATCCCTTTTAGATTTCGCTTAACCCTGTAAGGTCAACGAGAAGACGCCACCCTGTACTGCAGCTATTTTCTTAATTTTTGAGGGTTCACCCAGTATAAATACCACACCACAAACTTTAAAAAAAGTTTAATTGTTCTTTTAGTATCTTTGTTTTATTTTAACAGAAATAAAAAACATTTTCGAAGAAAAAAGCTTATTGGATTACTGTTTAGCACTTCGCGACAGATACCTACATGTGCGATTTCCTTGAAATAATAAGTTGACTTTCAAAATTCTTGGATATTTGGGGACGGCGTTTTTAAGATTCACAACAATAAGTTATTGTGCAAAATAAATAAAAGTCGTGCACCTTGAAAATAAAAGCTCCTTGTAGACAAAACAAAAACACCTCTAAATTATCCTTCTAAAGAATAAAATGTTACGATTTATACTGGTTGAGCTAAATACCATAACTCATAGGCAATGTGAGGAAAAGAGACAATCTAACTAAATCCCGGCATGTAAACATGCTTGACTAATACTGCCTGTTTTGCTATTCTATTACTCGCCGATGTACCAAAGTTGCTTTCTCAAGCAGTATAGCTGGTTTTACACTTATCAAACTTCAAATATTTGATACAATTTGTTTGAAGACGGAGGTGTAAATTGAAAGAAATAATTATTTGACAAACTTTTTTGAAGCAGGGTTGCCAACGATAGGGATTATGGCAAAACAACATATTATCTTGTAACACGCAAATATTTTATTTAAATAAGCACATTTTAACGTTGCCCTTAAAATATTTAAATAAACACTCAATGAGAACCACAACAAAAACCAAACACCACGCCAATCACGATAAAATTGAGGTTAAGTAGTTGCCAGTTGTCAAAAAATATAACAGCTTTTTTTATTAATCTCTTACATAAGTCAAAGAGAATAGACAAGGATAGAGGATCAATCGCCGTTTCGAAAAGTGGCACAATTTGAAGAAAGGGTCTGCGGGATGGCCGGGCATGCGCATACGCACTCCCAATGTCAAAATCGGCGGTATATTCAAAAACATTGATTTATTGAGTAAATATACATAAAACATTAATAAAAAGTGTAAAATGTGGTTTATACTGAAATTTATTAATATTTTAATGACTAAATATTGGTAATTTAGTGCTAATGGTGTATTAAAATCTATTTGATAGAAGACTATTTTTTTCTTAGATTGGAATAGGTTAATGTGGAAAATGTATAGGTATAAATTTTAGGGAAAGAGAGAACTGAAAATAAAAATCTAAATAGAATTATTTCTTGAAAACTAAACTTTTATTGCGAGATTACTTATTTAGCATAGAAAATGGTACTAAATGTAAAAGAAGTGTATAATTTTAAGAAATATATGAAAATAGCATGCTCAAACTTACCAACCAAAGAAATTTTAGATTTATGTTGATCCTATTTAGTTGAAAGGTATTATAGTCTATAAGTTAATATTACCTACTTATACTAAGAAAAGCGTGGTAGGATTTCGGTTTCCATAGGCCACTGTGCTTGGTCCATTTTATTCGATATCTACATACTTGTTTTTTTTTAGGTATGAGGAAGCAGATAAGATTGTAGGTTTTAATTAACAATGAAAATTTAAGTTTCCACATTACTGGATACTTATTTTGAAATAAAATACTTTTGTAAAAGAAGCTCAATAATGCTTGTAATTGCAGAAAAAAATCCTAATCCTAAACATCTTTTTTCCACAAATTTTCAATATTGACAAAAATAAGTGTACTTTCCTCTTAATATAAATTTATATTTTTTAAGATATTTCATATACCTACCACTGAACAATAACAATTAATATCGAATGGTTAAATTTTTTCGTAAAATTAATAATAAGTTTGCCTTCTGGTACGAACTTAAGTAGACACACTCTATATCTTGGTTTGTACCTTACTGGGTCAGTTATTAAGTTTTTTTAAGTGTTTAGGCATTGAGCCTTTTTATTTTTTCGCTTTAGTATAATTTTTATCACTATTAATACTTTTTAAACTGATCATTTGTCTGACTTTACAGTTCAAGCAAATTTTTTAAATAGAGTGTGACGCACACAGAAATCCTCTATTGGTTCATTGTGCTTTTACCTTCAGCAAGATATTCATTAAATATATTTTGCGGATGTGTTAATTTGTTTTTATTAAAAAAAAACAACGTAAATAATTTAAAAAATAATTTATTAAAAAACCCATAAATTTGAACAAATTTTGTTTCAATAATTTATATCTATAACACAGGTTACACGTAAAATCAAACCGAATAAAACACAAAACAAATATACAGCCACAACAATCACAAAACATCAGCCATATTGAACATGTGAAAGTCAAGAGTTTTGACATTTATAACAGCCAATAGCAAGCCGGAAAAACAACCTCCCATGCGCATGACGAGTAATCCCGCTGTGTTAAGTTAACCATCAAACCGGCGAAAGTTCGCAAGATATTTGGCTGATAGTATTGATTCAGACACAAAAATGTTACGTAAAAAGTGCGTACTGAAAGAAAAATTCTAAATAAATCCATACTTTTAACCAAGCACGTCCTTTTTACCAACGTTAAGCAAGAATAAAATAAAACTTTGACGAGCTCTTTAGGTCGCTGAACACAATCACCAGTCGCAGGTGTGTGCCATTTCTTAATTGGTGGGGGTAAATCAACTGTTTCTCTCCCTTGTCAATTCTCTTTGACATAAGTATTTCATATCCCATTCTTATTTGTTGTTTTAAGGGGCTAATTTAGCTGTAACTTGAGAAAATTAATTAAGTTCAGCGGCATATTGAGCGGTACCTACACGAATATTTCTGGATATTTTTGTGTGCTCAAATGGACTTTTTTTTAAAAACTGTTTTTATCTTGGAAAAATTCACGACGGCTGAAGACCTTAAGGCCTCGGCGATGATAACAAGCGGAAGCGTTGAGCAAAAAGTATCAAATCTCTGTATTGGTAGCCGGTACCGGCTACAATATTTTGTGGTAAACAGCGTTTTGAAATCAGTTTATATACATTAGAAACGCTCCGCGGATAATATTTGTTCGTTTTGAGCGGCAGCGAAAGGGTTTTTATGCTCATGTATATTGCAGCTGCCTGATTTAAAAATACAAATTCCTTTATGCTACCATAAAGATCAAAGGCAGCGCTCTAACATTTTCCGCTCTCCGCTGGCCGGTGACGCTTGGTATCGTAGCCGTAACCTAATACTAACACCGCGGGTGTCTAATTTAATTAAAATTGCACAAAAATTACTGGCGTACTTTTTTAATCAGGAATATTAGTTCAGGTGCAGCTTGAGACGCCACTGAAGGTAATAAAATTATTTAAGTTAGGATATTTGGCTTAAATAAATTACCTATGTTCTTTTTTTTTTTTTTTTAATAAATTGGTAAAGTTAGATTTGTCACAATAGCTATTTACGTTACTAGACCGGAAAATGGTATTTTACGGGTCGACGAAAAACATTTACAGGGCGAGCCGTAGGCGAGTCCTGTAGTTTTGAGGAGACCCGTAAAATTATTTCCGGTCGAGTATCGTACATAATTTTTTTAATTGACTGGAAAAAAAACTATGTAAATTTTTAGTGTTATATTTAAACGACAATAAGGACGCTGCCTTAATTATTTCATCTGGATTTTCCATGTCTGACTCCATTTTGGCAAAATGATGCTTTCTTTACTTTACAATATCTTGAACTGTCAAATAGTAACAATTGAACTCTGACAATTTTTGTCATGGCTAACAGGATTTTTTGATATCAGGGACCGGAAAGTAAATGAGAGACCGGAAAGTAAACTAGGGACCGGAAAGTAAATTAGTCCTGTAAAATAGCATTTTCCGCTTAAAAATTGAGTGGAAAATTCAATTTTCCGGTCAATTAAAAAAAATCCTTTATTCAAAAAATGCTTGTCAAAAAGCGTTGCTATTTAAAAAACAATAGTTAGTACACATATGTTTAATATACAGGGTGTTTTTTTTTAATTAAAATCCGGAGCCAATGAAGCTAAAAGCGACCGGAAAAAATATGAAAAACTTTTCTTTAATCTACAGCGAATCTCATTCCAATAAACCTAATACTCTAGAAGTTATCTAAAGGCCCTTTACACGATCATATGGGTACTCAGTTTAGTTTGTTGGCGGTGAGGTTTGGAAAATTAAAAAATAAATAAATAAAATAAAATTGAAATAATATATAGGGTATTCCGTTTCAAATAAGGAAGTTGACATAAACTTCTGGTATAACCGGAAGTGCTAGAACCGATTTTAGTTGTATGACCCACACTGACTTTATAAGGTTACCAGATTTTATAGAATTTTCCAAAGCCCACTTTTCAAGAAATCTATCGCAGCAATTTCTCGTGGGACTCCCTGTATACTTGTATAGTTATACCACCCAAAGATTTTTAAAACTGTACAAAATTATTTAATTTTAAGTTTTTTCAATCTAACAACTTCGTCATTGATTTAACTAATTATAGGAAATCAGACTAAAAATGGGCAAAAGAAACAAACTTTGCTTTGTTTACATCATTAAAAAAATAAATAAAAATTTTAGCTAAGATCTTTCGTAATTATTAAATGTTACAAACATACAGTGTCTAAACTGTATAAAAACTTTTGGTACAGCCCTTGTATAATTATTTTCTATTAGAGTCAGTACGACTACCCAAAACTTTTAAAAATAACCCAAAAATTTGATCTTTGATCTCCTCCATTCAAGGCCGGTACAAGTAAAGGTTACACAAAGGTTAATAAATACTTCATTCGAATATGATCACGACAATCTCACCTGTTTTTGATACACATGTCTCCATATTAACAAAATATATTATTCACAAACAAGCTGTTTTTTTATAATTAATTAGATTCACTTGGAAATAAAGGGTGTTTAGAAAATATTAGAGAAATATTGCACAGTAAAATAAGACCAGGCTTTATTTTGACATCTGAGCTTGCGTAGATGCCTGATGGGTTAATTACTTCCTTAATAAGGATAGTGCCTGGCTTTATTTATGTCGGTTTTAGGTCGTGCCTTATTTTAACTTCGGAACTGTTCGTAAAACCGAACGGCTGCCGACCACAAAATCAATAAGTTTTTAGAAGTAAAAATACTTAAAACCTTGATTTTTCAAATGAATTTCTTTAATTGAGTAAAACAAAACCCTACAACACAAAACAATAAAGAAAAACTACTAAAATTTTCCCCTTTTTTAGGTTAATGATACTGTCAACAAGATTTGCAATAACTCTAAATTATGGGTACAAGCACTATTTAAATAGGGCCTGTATTAATAATTCCCGAGCTTAATAAGGCAACTTGCAATAATTCTCTATTGGGAAACCACCGGCGCGGGGTAACTTCTAGCGAGCTTAATAACTAATATGTTTTTTCTGAAAAAAATAATAGCACAAACCAGAGTTTTTGAGTCAAGTACTGAAAGCCTGTATTCGAATACAAATCACGAATACCGTATTCTAAAAGTATTCGAATATTGAGAATTCGAATATCAAGAAAAAAGTATTCGAATACCTGGATTGGGTATTCATAAATACTGAAGAGCAAAAACACATCCTTACCCCCAAAGAAAAAAAAGAACTCCACAATATTGTTAAAGACAATTACAAACATTACTTCTGTAATTTTTGTAAGTCAGTATTTACTTATAGGTAATATTTTTTGAAGAGCAAAGACTTCACCTACAAAATTACGATATTCTTTATTGTTACCTTTTTTTTAAATTAAAATTGAACAACATTTTTTTATTTAAAGTAAAAAATATGGTACCAATATTTTTCGTAATATTTCGTATTTTTTATAATTTTTTATAATTTGATTTTCTTTCGTTTCTCGCATGGTTTTTGCGTAGAAAAACATAGTTTCTTTTTCCTGTATGATCATGAAGTGATTCATTTCCGCAAGGTTTTTTTTGGGCTCAACCAACATTTTAATCGACATGTTGAAAAAATCATACCACGTTTAAGCTCTTAATATTAAATTTAAATACTTACTATTAAAAATTTTAAAAAGTTTTTCTATTTAAAATACATGTATTTTTTTTTTTTAATTTTAATTACTTTTTACCATATTGTCAATCGTTTTTATGGACTTCACGCTCTTTGATATTGCTTAAGTGTTACTTAATAGGTAATTCGTCAGTTTGTTTCTATAGCTTTTCGGACGTCAGATATGTTTTCTGGGGTAACTTCACACGATCGACCCGAGCGTGAGGCGTCTTCAAGCGAAAACGAGCTCCGCTGAAATTGTTTGTACCATCTGTATATGGTGGCACGAGATGGACAGACATCACCAAGTATAGGCTTCATTTCTTCTAAACACTGTTCTTGAAATAACCCACATGAAAAGTTATATTCCAAAATTGCACAGCACTCGATAGTCATCCACGGCGCCTTTGCGCTAAAATTGCTGGACACGAACTGGCGCAAAACTGGTAGTTTACCAATAACTATGTAGGACTACGACATGTCATGACATGTACAAACACAAAACATCAATGTTACTTTCCTGCACCATTTAGTTACAAAGTATCTCAAAACTTACTGAACACCCTACGTAGGTACCCAAAACAAATATAAAATTCAGCTTTCACAAAATGACGAAAGTTAAGTTTTAATTCATTAAACTTGGTACTTGGTAAGCCATTATGCGTCAAACTTCATAGTCTACCATTGCTTTTACCTATGTTGGGAGCAGGAATCGATAAACTTTCAGCTTTTTCAAAATAACGAATATCTGCCGCTCTCGGGCTCTTGGGCTATTAATCAAAACGATTCTCAATATAGTAAAAAGTGGCTAAGCATTAGAAATTTGAAAAAGTACTTAAATTTAAACGGTACTAATAAGTACTTAAAATTAATATTTAGAGCTTGAAAAATTTTTGTTTTTACCTGTATATTAAAATTTTGCTTAGGCACCAAGAAACGAAAAACTTTTGCGGAAATGAATCTAATGATTAGAGACATTTTGCACCTCTTAAAATAACAGACTATTTTTGGCCTCCGTGTGGTTATTGTTATTAAACATAACGATTACGGCAGCAGTTTTAGACAGAGAATTTGCAACCTCTTTTAAGAAATTTATCTTGCGTCTGCGCTTTCGACCCATAACCTTATTTTTGCCTGTGGTTCACTGATTTTAAAGTTTGCGAAAAATCAGTATTTACTTTTATTCTCCATAAGTTATATATTGATTTTTTAATATATGCAAACAGTTTCCTTGATTTTGTTTTTAAAGTAGATGTAAACAATACAGTATAAGCAAAAAGCAAGTGTGCCAGATTGTAACATGTAAATTAATTACTGATTTAAAACATCCTTAAAAATGCAAGTCCGTTTTAATTTCTTTACACTATTTTATTTTTCTTACTGCTATGAATTTTTCGCTAATTATTCGTTATGTATCAATAATATTTTAATTAATACGGTATTAAAATTTCAACCTTCTTAAATAATCGATATTAAAAATTTTACAATTTGGCAACCACGCAGTTTACCAATAACGATAAAGATAACGATAAGCTCTTCGGTATTCATCCGTAATTAAAGGAATCCGGTATGGTTAATAACGATAACGGATCATGTTTGCGTTACTGCGCAGTCTCAGAATAAAGTTAACCACAACGGAATTGCAAAATAAGGGTGCAAAATGTCTCTTTATATGGCTACAACGTGGTAATTGAAAAACATACGGGACGCAGTGGCGGCGAGTACGTGGGTGCACGGGGGCCAATGCACCCAAAGAGGTGTAATGTATGGGTACAAAGCACCTATATTAGAAGTAAACATTTCAACATTTTTGTCCTTCAAAACTGTTGTGTTTATGTGGGTGAAGATTGTATTTGCTCTTCACTTTTTGAGTATAGAATACTATTTTTGCTTATTCTTCTAAAAGTTTGTATTACGAAATAGAATGTGAAGGTGATGACTTTTTTGCTCTTCAAAAATTTTTGTCGCTTGCCGCCGGCACGGCACGAATTAATTAATACCTTGCTTGTTTTTGAAGTCGGTTAATAAAAGGTCCCTTCTTACTGTTTTGTATACACTTTTGTAAAAAGTATTCCATAAGGTTGATTCCATGTTTTGGAAGTATTTAAAACCGTACCTTTTATACTTAAACGGTAAAAAGAAATTAAAATAAAAACAGCTATTATTAAAAATACCAATCTAACAATTTTATCAAGTTGACATTGAAATGACGTGTGTACCTATATTTGCAAATAACAAAAGCCTGTCGTCGAGTCGGGTTCAAGGGCAAAACATGCAAAACGTAGAATCTCATGACACTCGTTTTCAGGGTCGAACTGATAAAATGGATAATTTGTTAATAATCCTCGTTCATTTAAAATGTTTTGTACGGGGATACATTAAAATGGCCAATTTGCAAGTATAATTGTTACCAAGGTTACATGTTAATACAGATAATCATTTAAAAAATGCCTTTAGAGCTTTAATTATCCAGTGTGTGTGTAGTAGATCTAGGCCAAAAAAACATTTTTTTTTTTGAAAAATACATCGAAAATATTGTTTAAGTGACAAAGAAAAAATATCGTGAAGATTTGAGTCCTTAATATTAATAGTTAGAGGTCCCTTTCCTTTAATTTAAATTTTTTATTTGTACTTTCCGTTTTGCGTCAAAGCTTCCTAACTATCGAGGTAAAAAATATGTACACATATATACTTAGAGAATTAAATTGCCTACTAAAACGTCTTTTTAAAAATTTTCGCCAAACAAACCGTTTTCGAATAATGAAGCTTTAAACATTGATATATTTTTTAAATTTATCTTTTTTATTTGGACTTTTGTAACTAACGAAAAATAAATACAGAAAAACCGTTATAGATTCTTAAAAAGAAATTTAATGCTTTACAAAAAAGTTTCCTAATATTTTTAATAAAATCTTTCTTTTAAAAGTTATTCACAATTTAAGTTAAAGAAAAATTTAAATTACTGTTTTCTTCATTGTTGAACCAAGTTTTTTCCAGTGAAATTCCCCCTCGCGGACACCCCCTTGGGCGGACACCCCTCTTGAGCGGACACTTTTGGCCGGTCCCGAATTGCTCTCATATAAATTACATTGTTTAAACTCTCTCTTGAGCGGACATTCTCTTGGACGGACGCGGACACCTTCAGATGTTCCCTTGAACGGACAAAATGCATTGAAAACATACGCGCATTACCGTATTTTTTGGTATAATAATCTCCTACGTGCCCTACTTGCACCGTCTCAACGTTCCAAGCAACGCCGCACGTCGTTGCTGGATTTTATTAAAGGGACTTCCCCGAGCAACCGGGGATTTACCGATATTAATACTTCGGTTTATAGGCTCGGGAATTACCGTCATTCGTAGCGTAGCATTTATGCGGGAAATAGAGTAAGCAGATCATATTTGTTAAAAAAATGGTTCCAAACAGAAAAATTCTTACGCTTAAGCAAAAAATTGAGGTTGTGGAAGTTTATAATAAGGAAAAGTTAAGTGTGAGAAACTTATCCAAACGTTTTAATATCGGAAAAACGCAAGCGGCCGATATTATTAAAAATAAAGAAAGCCTTCTTAACAAATGGACGTCAAACAGCAATTTGGATGAAAGAAGAAGCTTTCTGACTGGCGAAGGGTCCAGAATTGATAAAATGTGTTATGACTGGTTTGTAACAGCTCGACACAAGGGTGTTCCATTAACAGGTAGGTACACTTTAATATTTTTATAGCTTAACCAACCATACCTCGTTTAAAATTCCTGGGATTGGTTAGTTTAGATTTTTCTCAATTTCATGCGATCTTATGTTGGTTTCATTATCTAAGGTTTCATTTTAAGGGTGTTAGGTGTGGTTGCAATTATCAACCCAGAGAGGGGGCGTATAGGGGGATAGGTAAAAACTTTTTTCTGTGGCTTAGTTTACCATTTTTTTTAGGGCCGCTAATACGATGCAAAGCCAAGGAAATAGCCGACACTTTGGGACATTCTACATTCCGTGCTTCTTCTGGATGGCTAAATAAATTTAGAATTCGCCACAACATTAGTTTTAAAGCAATTTCAGGAGAAGGAGCTTCTGTTAATGCTGAAGATGTTGAAGCCTTCTGGGAGAAATGTCCGTCTTTACTAAATGGATATTCACCGAGAGACGTCTATAATGCTGATGAGACAGGCCTCTATTTTAGAGCCTTACCCAATAAAACGCTCACATTAAAAAAGAAAAGTGCATTGGTGGAAAGTTGCCCAAAGAAAGGTTAACAATTTTGCATTGTGCAAATATGGCGGGAGATAAGGAAAAACTCTTAGTTATCGGTAAAGCAGCGAAGCCCAGGTCATTCAAAAATATTAACATTAACAGTTTGCCTTTAACTTGGAAATTTAATAAAAAAGCTTGGATGACAGGACAAATTATGACCGAGTGGTTAAACGATCTTGATTGGAAAATGAGAAAAGAAAAACGAAACATTTTGTTATTCTTGGATAACGCAGGATCTCATCCAAAAGAAATTCGCCTAACAAACATTAAAATCATATTTTTACCTCCAAACTGTACTGCGGCCTGTCAACCCCTTGACCAGGGAATTATAAAAAATTTTAAAACTTATTACAGAGGTCTGATACTAAAACATCTGCTAGTAAACATTGATACTACCGACACAGCCTTTGAATTAACCAAAAAAATTACACCATTGGATGCAATCTACTTTGCAAAATCAGCTTGGGAACAAGTTACTAAGGAAACGATCAAAAACTGCTTTCGCAAAGCCGGATTTAGATATGAAAATCAAGGTGACCATCAGCCTACTGAAGCTGATACATTTGATCCGGAGGACGACTTACCACTAAGCATGCTAGCAGAAATTATTAAAAATAAAAACTTGTTAGAGTTGGCAGGCGAAAACTTAAATGATTTTTCAATATGGATGAAAATGTTTATGCAGAAGATCCACAGCTAGAAAAAGTGGACAATCCAATGGAAGTGGAAGTGGAAGAACTTTCCGAAGAATCTGATGCGGATGAATTTGCAGCATTAGATCCTATTATAAATTATGATAAAGCTATAACCCTAACCAAGCAGCTTAAAGCTTTTGCCCAAAATAACGGGGATGCAGAATCTTTGGAGCTCCTCTCTAAACTGGAACTAAGATTTATGGACGCTATTTTAAAGAAAAAAACGAGGCAAACTAAAATAGATGAATTTTTTACTAATTAACATAATGTTGTGTGTTTTTTCTTTTCTATTTTTAAAATAATAAGGTACATATTATTTGTATATTTATTTAAAATAAATCACCAAAATTTTTAATTAAAGTTTTTAAAGAATTTTTTTAATTTCTTTTAAGCGGACACCCCCCTTGGACGGACACTTTTGGCCGGTCCCAACGGTGTCCGCCCAAGGAAGTTTAACACGCTTTATTAACTTGGGTTGTAACTATCTATCAATCTGGCTGGCTATGTATAACGGAATCTTTGAGCTAATTTTAGCAACTTCCAGCTATTCGATTTCTTTGACTTTGCACACGTATTAAGGAAACATGACAATGCAATAATCTGTATCCGTTATCTTTTTTTGGATCGCCAGGAAAAAATTCCATTA
>JACEGR010010433.1:0-19131 GCA_014170235.1 Listronotus bonariensis
GTTACCAAATATCTAATAAGATATAAACATTTCTAAATCAAATTATCAAGAGTAGAAGTTGACTCAATGCATTTTATTCATATTTCGGTTTTTGAGAATTATTTAAAGAACTTTATAATTGCGACCCGTATAAAAATTATGAGAACAATACATTCAAAAATACCTCCCGAACAACCCTGTATGAGCGTACTAATGTAATCAACCATGCGTTTCCTATTTCTTCGGTCATGCAAGCTGTTTCTAGACGCGTCTTTAAAATCATCTAGGTAACATTCCAAAAACTGTTCCATGTCACTGAACACTATGCTTATTAGGGTTATTAGTAAAATTTTCCCTAAGGTAAACTGAGTATAATTAGTAGATTTTTGTATTTCTTGTCACACTGACATATTTTCTCACGCCACTTTATTCATACTTGTTTATTATTATTAAAAATGAAACGGTTCAGGTGAATCGGTAAAGTGTTACCTTATACTGGGGTAACAAAGGGAAAAAGGTGATTATACTAATTTTATTTCGTTTATAATCCTATTTGTTCCCTGCATTTATATGAATTCGAAAAGCCAAAAGAATTTGAATAAAATGTTTCCAGCCTAATTTATTAAAAATACACAAAATCCACCTACGAACTATTGGCTACAAATAAATATTAATTTGTTCTTATTGGCCGTGATTTATACAAGGTGATCAGTAATAAATGGTACATAAAAGGAACTAAGGTGATTATGTACAAACCGGGCGCATCGCCGCTTGTCTCCCCGTGGCCTAGTGGACAGAGCTTTGATCTTCGAAGCCAGAGGTCGGCGGTTCGATTCCCAGCGGGGAGACATATTTAGGTAGTAGTTATTTAAAAATAACGACCGTGGTGGCACTACCGCCTTGTCTAAAAGGTGCTGTGAAATGCAACTGCATGTTTCAGTGCTTGGACAACGTTGACGGAACAGGGGGAACGATAAGTTAAACATCTAATAACCCGACACCCACGGTACTCTGGTATTTAGGCATAGACCTTTATGGGATGTCAAAAAGATAAAAAAATCGCCGATTTTAATGAAATTTGGTATACGGGGTTTTGGGGCGCTGATAACGAATTTAAAAGAATTTTTTGTCGGACTCGTTTTGTTCTCGAGATATATTCATCATCAGACTTAATAACTGAAACTAACCTAAATTCAGTATTTCCCCCTTCTTTTGCATTCAATTCTTGAGTTTTCTGCTAAATTGGCACTTAATATTTGATTTCCACCTCTAAAAAGCCAATTTTTTTATTTAATTTACCCATTTTTTCCCAAAATTGTAAAATTTTACTGTCAATCACTGTCAATGTCAAGTTTCAGTGAAATGGTTGAAAGTAAAGCTTTGCAATTTCATGGAAAAAAACGGGTAAAATAAATATAAAAATGGGATTTTCAGAGGCGAAAATCAAATAGTAAGTACCAATTTAGCTTTTGAATTGAGTGCAAAAGAAGGGGGAAATTAGTAAATTCAGGTTAGTTTTGGTTATCAAGTCTGATTATAAATATCTCGAGAACGAAACGAGACTGAGTAAAAATTCTTTTAGATTCGTAATCAGCGCTTCAAAAAACCCCGTATACCAAAATTCATTAAAATCGAGGATGCGTCCGGTTTGTAAATAATTACTTGAACTAACTAGACAGCAATAATGGCATTTCTTTAAGGACAACGAGAGGATGCGCGATTGACAGATTCAAATAAAGGAGGTATAAAAAAATTAACGAGGTTAAAACAAAAACAAGTAATAAATTAACAAAAATTAGTTAAAATATGTACAGAAAGGAGCTTTTTCGTTGACCTTGCAGGGTATAGCAAAAACTAAAAGAGATAGAACAAATCCAATTGCGCAAACTTGATTTTTATTTTTGAAACAAATTTAGTGGAAAAAGTAAATCTTGGCTGACTTTATGGTTTGTTTTGGATATACAGAGTATTTTTTAAATGTTGTCAATTTGGTAAGGCATTTGTTATTTAATTGTTATATAAAGATAGAGATAATGTAAATAAATGTAAGTGGGCTACCTTCATTTTGTTTATATTATTTTTAAAAGGCACACTCGTAAATTTTATTACAAATAAAAAGACATTTGCTTTAAAAGCATCACATTTGATACATCAATTTTTTAATAGTTTCGAAAAATGGCTATTACTAAGGCTTTTCATTTATAAAACACCCTGTATATTAAAATATTATTGCAAAGCTATTTTTGAAAACCTAAATAAGATACCACATTTTATACAGGGTATCCGCCAATTAATGGTACACAGGAAAACTACAGTTTCAACAAACTAAATTTTATGCTATAAATACTATTTAATCCAATATTTCTATATCCAAAAGGTAATAATAAGGAAGATACAGGTTGTCAAAAAAAATATCTATTATTAATTTTAACAAGTTTTAATACGTTTTGAATATTTTAAAAGGACTCGGTAGTTAGGGTTTTTTTACATGGCCTATTCATAGGTAATAATAATTTTTATGTGTAAACTGGAGGTGCTGGCTACACTATATTAAAATTTTTCTAAAACGTCACATTTTTTGTGCTACTCTGTATGCACCATATTTAAATTTTGTAGAGATAAGCGAGATACTAAGCATGTTCAAGTTTCATGAGTTTCATTGTTGTTATACATAGAAGGTAACCATTTAAAAACAAAACAGAGCTAAATTTGTATACTCCAGGTCATTTTAAGACATAACGCTCGGACCCGTCGATTTTTATTTAAGGAGAAACATTTGTTTGCCACTTTCACCCCTGAACTCCAACCATCTAGCAGGGCTGATGGAAATAGGGGTCAAGTGATACTTATCTTGAAGGTCTCTTGACCCTGATTATAACTGCCAAGTTTAAAGTATCTGCTATTATTTCCGCTAAAATGACAGCTTGTCAAAATTTTGAATTTTATTAGATGTATTATAATTAATTACCTGTACAAGCAACCTACTTTAAATTTAAGGGATGTGATAAGGGTCAAGCGATCTTCAAAATGAGATATTATTTGAGGATGTGACACCCCTAAAAATTTATGGGTGAATTACACCCCCGCCAAGAAGATTAATTGAAAGGTAATTTTAAAGATCGTTTAACCCTTATTATAACCTGTGAGTTTAAACAAGCTTGTTCTTACAGGTAATTTATTATTATACATTAAAAAATAAAAATCAAAATTTTTGACAAACTGTCATATCAACGGAAATAATTGCAGAGACTTCAAACTTGGCAGTTGTAATCAAGGTCAACAGAACTCAACCCCTCTTTTCATTTTAAATTTTGGTGTGGTGTTGGTGGCAAAAAAATGTTTTCCCCTAAAATCAAAAATTGACGGTCCGAGCGTTATTTCTTAAATGACCTAGAGTGCTTAAACTTAACTCTTTTTCGTTTTAAAATGGCCATCTTGTATATTTTCTAGAGACAGTTAGGTTTTTACGTCAGTAATTATGTGGGATTTCGATAAAAAGCTGAGTATATCTTGTGGGTTTTTTTGCAATATTCATTATATTTCAATCCTATATGAGCCGGTACGTATATTTATACAAACTCTTTTTCATAAAATTGGCTTAGAAATATACCCTTAATATTTTGTTCATAATTGGGAAAACACCCTGTATTATAGTAAAAATTAAAAGTAATATGCTTCAGTTCAAAACAATAATAATAAACGAATAAAGGTTTCGTTGTCACCTGGTATTATAATAAATAAAAAACAGTTTTTATTCTACAGTGTGTCTACGTATAAGGCGTCATATGTGAAAATTTTTTTAATATAATTTTACAAAAAGAAGTTATTCTTTATAAAAAGTTCTGCATGGCTTTAAACCTAAATGGGGGTCAATAGATATCAACTTTTATTGGTCTACTACGAGGTTTGGCGAAAAATGTAATTTTTGCTTAAGAGTAAAGTACCTGTATTTTTGCTAATATCGAAAATTGTTAGTAAGAAAAAATAATTTTAAATATAAATCAGTTTTAACTATGCACGTTTGTTTATATACAAAAAAAACTTTTGTTTTTTTTTCTGCGATAACCATAAAAATTTAGGTTTGTACATTTGTGCAATAAATTTCATGATTAAAAATTTTATTGGACAACTCGAAATAAACTTTTTAAATTTAATGTTATTAAAATATGAAGAATCTACAATGCACTAATGTACAAACTAAAATATTTTCCATTTTAGCAGAAAACAAATGCAAAAAAAGATTTAAGTATACAAAATACCGTATCTTAAATTAATTTTAAATTCCAAACACCTTTTCTTTAAAATAATTTTCGATTTTAGCAAAAATACAGATAGTTTTCTTTTAAGCAAAAATTACAATTTTGGCCAAAGCTTGTATATGACTGAGAATTTGATATCTAAAAATTGCATTTTAGGTTTTGGACCATGCAAAACCTTTTATGATATGTAACTTTTAACGTAAAATTAATAATAAAAAAGTTTTTCGTATGACGCCAACTTCCGTAGACACACTGTATACACACATAAATGAAGAATAAAAGCAGCCTTCACCCGTTCGGATCCCGTGTACGATTAGATTCACTGTCAAAACGCAAGAGGAGTCGCTGTAAACATAACAAAACAGGGTGTTTCACAACTTATTCGACAAACTTTAACTAATTCTACAATAAAAAACTTTATATGAACATATATCCTTAATTTCTTGATTTTTAAACTACAAGGTGTTAAAAATTAAAAAAAAAATGTGTTTTTTTATAATAACTTTTATACCAAGAGACATTTTTTGGCATACTAGAAAAAAATTACCAGTGTCGCTCTTGAGGGGTTTAAAGTAAACATTTTTAAGAAAAATATGGTACGCCACTGAACTTTTTAAATTTTTTTTTTTTTAATTCCTATTTAGTTTGACACAAATTTAATTTTTTGACTTTTTTTCATTTGATGCACGGTTTTCGCGTAAATTAAAAAAAAAAACATAACTTGGCACGGTCATTTCGTATGGATAATATTAAATTCTGCAGTGAAAATTACTTTTGATATTTATCCTTTATTTAAATAGGGATTTGAGCATGCCGAGAAATGGTTTTTATTTATTTACGCCAAAACTGTTCATCAAATGAAAATAAGACAAGAGTGTGTGAAACTAAACTGAAATTTAAAAAAATATTTTTATTTAATAAAAATGCCGCGGCGTACCATTCTTTTTTAAATTATTTAAACCCCTCATTCCTCATGAACGAAACTGGTAATTTTTTTCTTGTATACTAAAAACTGTTTCTTAGTGCACAGGAGGCGTACCCTATTTTTTAAAAGTATCCCAATTGGTATAAAAGTTATTATAAAAAAAAAAAACACATTTTTTTTTAAATTTTAACACCCTGTAGTTCAAATCCTAAGACGTTTAGGACATATGTTCATATAAAGTTTTTTTATATTTTTATTGTACAATTAGCCCTTAAAGTTTGTCGAATAAGATGTGAAACACCCTGTATTAGTAATATTCTTTCAAAAATTATCACTTTACATTTATCAGTTTTAATTCTATCAGTTCTATCACTTGCAAGTGATCATGATCATTTAATGACGTGACAGATGCAATATGAAATATTCATAAACATTCGAAATAAAGTTATAGCTACATTAGTTTTAAAAGAATGTGTGTAAAAAACCGTAACCATCAAATTTTAAAATAAATAATAATATTAAATTTTCTGAAACTATCAAATTTTTAGGAACCATTTTTGACATCACAATGTCTTTTAAAAATCACGTTGATTATGTATGCGCAAAATTAAATTCGGCGTTTTATGCAATCCTTAACTTAAAAATATACATATACAAAAATACACTGGACGAATCGGGATTGCTCTCTGTGTACTATTCAATGGATTATAGCCATCTTTCAAATAATATTGTGTTGTGAGGAGGTAGTAATGCGTCTGAGAGAGTCCTTGGGGCGCAAAAAAGACTACCGAGGTTAATTTTCAATCTTAAACCGCGTGACAGCTGCAAACCTATATTTATCCAGAAAAGAATCCACACTTTGCCATGTGTGTTCATTTTTAAGTGCGTGACTTAGGTAAATTCTAATATGGGACTATTTAGGAGATTCGGAGAGTTAACTCATTACAGCACTAGAAACAGGACTATTATAGATGTTCCTTTACACAGGACCTCTTTTTCGAAAACTCTCCTTTTACGGTTGTCTTACTCCCTACAAGAAGCTTTCAAGAGACTTTAGAAATATGTATGGTGGTAAATTCAAGAATGCCGTTAGGCAATTTTTTATTGACAAGGCATTTTACTAGGTTGCAGAGTATATGCGACATTAGACTTTGTTACTTTGCTCGAGTTTTGATTTGACAATTTTATTATTCTTTTATATGTATATATTTATACAAAATTTTACATTTTATATATTTATGTCTATGTATATTTGTGTATATCTATATATTTTTTAAAGTATTTATATTTATATTTATTTATATTGACGACCCCTTTGCCGCCCTTTATCTATCTATCTATCTATCATCTTCACTTTTATCAGTTTGTTCACTGATCAAGTCTCAAAAGAATACAAATATTATTTTTTGTTTCAGGATTTTACTTCAAAAAGACAATTACGATGAGCAGTTTAAATTTGAATATAGAGGACCAGTACAAATGAAAGGAAAATCGGAACCAATGAATGTTTATTTGCTTTCAAGAAATACTGAAGCTACAACTTAATAAAAATATATTAACCTATAAAAATTTACAAAAAATATTATACAGGGTGATGCAAAAATCGATCACGAAACTTAAGGGGGTAATTCTACTTGACAAAATAAGGGTTGAGCTTCATATAATTGTTTTTTCAAAATGCCATTCGTTTTCGAGTAACAAGCCGTCTGATGCGGACTGAAGGGTGTTTTTGTCTTCAGTGCAACATGAGAGTGACTTTTGTGTAATCCATAGGGGAGGTTGCTAGTTCAGATTCATTTCAAAGAAACGACTTGCTGGTAACAAAACTATTTTAATATCGGATTTAAAAACAACTATTTACAATCTTTAACAAACACTACTTTAATTCACTTAACTATACTTGCTGAATAAATTTATGCTACCTTCCAAGCAAAAATAACTTAACTTTCACGGGATACAATCCAAACGCGTATTTTACGGTCTGGTTTCTAGAGAAACGCGCAGTCCCAAATTTCACGAAAGGCTGGTAGCTTCCGTAACCACACTGCTGCGTGTCTTACTCAACTACTGTCTGCGCGCGATTGATTGATGACGTTTTTGCCCTGGTACGGCGAGGAGCCAAGGGGGAAACGTCTCCTTGGTAACTAGCTGTAAAAGCATTGAATGCGTGATTCCAATTGGTGCGGCATCATAAACAAAGGAGAAACTGTTTTACTTACAGTCTATTTTTAGAACATATGTGTCTTTTTAAATATTTTATTAGATTTAAATTTATTTGGTTTATTTAAGGAATGTTGGTGTAGAGCGTTAAGGTGGGTTTACACTAGAATGTTAAGGTGTGTCTACACTATATTATGAATTTGAATATTTGTTTAAAAGAAGACTCTGTTGGTAGACTTCATTGTTGGGTGTTTCCCCAACACCGTCAAAGTTTAATTTTTATTTTGATTTTTTCGCCATATTGCATTTATTTTTTAACCAATCCAGTTCATATTTGGCACACAAATCGAGCTTTGCAGATTCTAAAATTTTATGATAAAAGTATTTTTTTAAAACCGTCAGAGGGCACTTTACCTCAAACTTAAAATTTATTTACATCATAACTTTTTATTTTGACAGATATCGCAAAGCTGGTGGCGCCCTTTTATAGAAAATCAAAAACTTAAAAAATAAGGTACTCTTTATTAAAGTCGATAAACCTCACCGTTTAAACACCAATAGACATCAAAGTTTTTATCAATTTCAATCAAATTACCTACATACATACAGCGTGTCCAGTAACTCAACCGACAAACTTTACAGGGCGATTCTACAGCAAAAAATAATAAAAAAACTTCATATAAACGTATGTACTAAACGTTTTAGTTTTTGAACTACGGGTGTTAAATATTAAAAAAAAATAATTTTTAACCAAGACGTTTAGGACATGTGTTTATATAGGGTTTTTTTATTTTTTATTGTAGAATCGTTTGGTTAAGTTTGTCGGTTGAGTTACTGGACACCCTGTATGTATGTAGGTAATTCGATTGAAATTGATAAAAACTTTGATGTCTATTGGTGCCTAAACGGTGAGGTTTATCGACTTTAATAAAGAGTACCTTATTTTTAAGTTTTTAATTTTCTATAAAATGGCGCCCCCAGCTTGGCAATATCTGTCAAAATAAAAAGTTATGATTTAAATAAATTTTAAGTTTAGGTAAAGTGTGCCCTGGCGGTATTTAAAAAAGTATTTTTGTCCAAAAATTTTAAAATTTGCAAAGCTCGATTTGTGTGCCAAATATCAACTAGATTAGTTAAAAAATAAAAGCAATATGGCGAAAAACAAAAATAAAAATTAAACTTTGACGGCTTGTAATTCGAAAACAAATGACATTTTGAAAAAAAAATATATAAAGCTCTACCCTTATTTTGTCAAGTAGAATCACCCCTTAAGTTTCGTGATCGATTTTTGAATCACCCTGTATAATTTTCAATACAATAGGTAGAAATGATTTACTTTAGTAATTACCATTTAAAATGTTACTTTTAGTTATAATTAGGTTTAACATGGTATTTTATGTTTAAAACCATTTTGTCGTAAAAGTATTTCAAAATATTTTTAAGAATATATGGGTACATTAGGTTTTTGTTTTATTTTATGCATTGCCCATCCAATTTTTTTATCGTACAGAGTAAATAAAACTAATAAGTAATAACAGGGTACAACAAAAATATATATGTTTCTAAATTAAACACCGTTTATAGTACCTATATCACTAAAGAACCTTAAAAAATATCTATTTTCTTTCTGTCTATTAGTTTTAAAAATATGGCGCTTCAAGGCCCTAAAAGATATAAATATTAAATCTGGTATTTTTATGAAGCTGTTTAAAAACACTCAGGTTAAGATGTCCATATTTCCGAAACTGTTTAAGATGGATAATCCAACGAATATAGATTTTATTATTAATTTTTTGGGCATTTTTAAATTGAAAC
The DNA here is from genome assembly GCA_014170235.1 of Listronotus bonariensis. Taxonomy (NCBI): domain Eukaryota; kingdom Metazoa; phylum Arthropoda; class Insecta; order Coleoptera; family Curculionidae; genus Listronotus; species Listronotus bonariensis. The sequence goes on from JACEGR010010433.1 coordinate 9,139, forward strand.
ATAGTATTTTCAGTGCCCATGAGATTACTTTCCGGCTGTATTTTTTTTATTTCTTAATTGATACCAACAAAAGTTCGTAAATATTTACGTCAATGATTAATCAATAAGATAAAAAAATTATATCTTTTAACCCTTGGGCGAGCGCGTAGCGGCACTGCGTACCGCTTTTTAGTAATTTTTGTTATATTGTGATTGGCACAGCGCAGTGGTAGTAGTTTTGTAGATTTGTGTAGAGTTCAACATAAGGTGATGGGAGTCGCGAATGTGGTATCCCATGACTTCCGTGACTCAGCGCACCTGGTCGTGTAGGGTTTTTTGGCAGCCATCGTTTTACATAGACTTTTAATACAACATAATCATGGTATCTTATGCAACCAAGAGAAACAGGGCTGTAATATATGTTTTTTTCTGCTCAGAGCAATACTACAGAAGAACACCAAAAAAGCCGCTTATTAATTTAAATTACAAGATATAGTAGAGGTTCTATTCAAATATCAAAGATCAGATAAAATAGCCAGCAATGAAAATAAATACAAAAATTTAATTTTTTTAGGACTGGACGAATCGAAAAGCGGGTATTTGCATACGCTTCCAAAAATTGTTTGTAAAATTGTTCCCTAATTTTTACCTTATACAACTGGAAAGTTGTATTGCTGCAGCCAAAAATGTTTTTAAAAAATGCTTTTTTTTAAAGCGCCTGCCCTTTGAAAAATTTAATAACTTTATAAATAAGAGTTAGAACTGACCCAAGTACCCGGGGGTTTTGAGCTGGCTGATCACGAATATAATGTTTAAATGGACTCTCCGAAAACCTGGAGCTTAGAAACGCCTCAAATGTTATTTCCGTGAGACTCTACCAAAATTCATGCGGGTAAAAGAGAAATTCGGCGCTCAGGGGTTTTAGTCGCTAAATTTAAATATGGCATCGAGAAACACCCCACGGACACCTGGTGCACCCTAACCTACAGGTGCCATCTTCCAAAATGTTTATTACAAGAGTGACAACAACAAGCCGACAGTCATTGTGGGAGCATTTTGTAGGGCGCTGAATCCGAGTTTCATATCGAAAACTACTTCCCCAAACACCTGGTAAACCGGAACACATCCCCGAACGTCATCTGGTGCACCTGGTGCACGACAACCTAGCCCTAAAAGTCATCTTCTAGGTTTATCCAGACACATTCAAAAAGGACAAACCTAAAATCTTTATGAGGGATATAACTATGTGGAATTGTTGATTTTAGTTAAATTATTTATTAAAAAAGTTAAACAGAATAAATAGAAAGTTTATGTTTATGTAATTGACGTTCACAAATGTTTTATTAAAATAAAAAAAATCAATTTAACCATAACTTCACCCTACCTTAATAACTCAAACCTAATCTTTATAACTTAAATAATAAAATATCAAGTTTTCGTGATTGACTAGCATTAATGCTGTAAACAAGCAAGCAAGCAAGCAACTAAATAATAAATTCTCTATTAAATTACACATCGTTTTCATCGTCATTAACTAACGTATTGATAAAAGTAGTAAATATTCCTCATCTATTCCTCATCTAAGGTCTTGCGCTCTCTATCACAATTACGTTTCTCACTGGATTTCTCTCACTATTGGTGCAAGTAGAGTCTTCACAAATTGCAAAACTGCAAGGAAGGCCGTGCGTCCTGCAATTACAGCTTATAAAGATATTAAAAAATATTAGTTCCATAATATTCTTGGGCGCAGGTTTTGTTGTCTCATTTTGACAGGGACCAGTGTGTTGCCTTCCTTTCTCTACCCCTATTCTGTTGGATCCATGGTCATTTGGTTTCTGTGCAGCCAATCTGGCACTTAAAAATAGACCCTCTTTAGATCTTGCTAAATGGCGTCTAAAGTGTCTGAAAAACCTCAAAGATGACGTTCAGGGCCAGGATGCGGTGCCCCAGGTGCTCAAGGGATCGTTCTCGACTTGAAATTTTGATTTAGCTCTTAACAAAAACTACCAAAAATATTTTTCTTTTTTAATTCCTGCAGGAAAAGCCACAAAGATTATGTTTAAGCCTAGGTTTTGGTGCACCAGGTATTCGGGGGTCTCTTTCGACATGGAATTCGGATTAAACACCCAAAAAAATTGCCCCTATGATTTTTGACTTGTTTGGGCACTCTTGTTAGGAAAATTTTTTGAAAATGACGTTGGCGTTCAGCTTAGGGCCCGGTGTCCGTGGGCTATTTGCTAAAGCTGAGCGCTGAGTGTTTCTCCTTCCTTGCATACATTTTGTGAGTGTCCCATGGAGATTACTTTTAGGGCGTTCTTAAGCTCCAGGTGTTTGGAAGGTCAATTTAAATAAATTCGTGACCAGCAACCTCGAAAATCCCGGAGTATCCGACTTCTGCCCATTCTGACTTTTATTTACAAAGTTATTAAAATATTTATGGGGCGTCTAAAAAAACATTCCTTGAATACATTTTTGATTTATTCCCCCAGTTTGTTTGCAAAAAATATCAAGAAATCTGTATTGTTTATGTTTTTCCTATATATTTTAAGAAAGAACGTTAATATGTTTAAGTGTAGCCTTAAACATTTTTTTCTCTTAACTGTCAAAAAAAAAAAATTTTTTTCAGATGTTAGTACGACATTAGGGATTATTTTTCATTTATTTTCTATATTTTAATTGCCGACTTTCGGTAAAACCTAATGCCGATCACTAAATGATTCTTTTTAGTAAGGTATCAACAGTGAGATTATAGTGGTATTTTTTTGAGACATGATCAGTGAATAAAGTGAGGAGAGTAAAACCAATATCATTTTGTTGAAACCTTATTTGAAATGTTTGTTAATATTTTAAGTTGCATCTATCACGTAATCAAATGATCATGATCATTTGTAAGTATACGAACTGAGGGAAGTAAAACTGATCCTGTCTTGAAAGAATACCACTTTCATTAAGCTATTATTATATATTACCGTCGAACAATGACATTGTTCATATCAAACTCTTACTTTTCGTGTTATTCACCATGGAGCTGGTAAGCCCTGTAAGGCAGGCGGAACTAGTCTGTGGAGAGGATTCAAGTAAATTATACCAAAAGCAGAAGTTTTTTTCCTCTAAACTGTCGAAGGGGAAGATCTCTTTTTCATAGGTTATTACGACAGGAGGAAATAATTTTTATTTATTTTATATATTTTAGTTGCCGACTTCCGATAAAACTTGATGCCGATTACTAAATGATTTTCTTTAGTACGGTGTCAACGGTGAGATTTTATTTTACCGTCGAACAATGATATTGTTCATATAAGACTCTTGCTTTCGTGTTATTCATCATGGACCCAATACAGCTAGAATATTTCGTATTTTTGATTTTTAAAAATATATTTTGCATTTCAAGAATTATCCAGGTACTTAAGCAAAAATATGGGACCAACCTCGAAATAAGAGATAATAAGCTAAAAACTCGTATACACTTTTTTCCTTTGGTCGTTCTAAAAGTGGTGCCAAAAGTGTCATAAAATCTCGTATCTGCGTCGTTATTTCTTGACGGTCAAACGTCTAAAAAATCGTTTTTTTTTTTAAGACCTTAGTTTTTATTGCTCTCGTGATGTTAACACTTATAATAATTTTAAAGCGTACATTTTTTAAAAACTTTTGCTTCAAAAATTTTTGAGATAGAGGGCGGAGAGCCACAGCGTTTAGCCTTTGTGCCACATTTTCAGATCAATAGTGAATCTCGGTATGTAATACCTTTTATAAAGTTAATAAATAACTTCGTATTTGCAAAACGAAATATTGGCAAAAGAATTAATTTGTTAATTTGACATCTAGAATTAGTATTCAACTGGTTTTTGTAGATACGATCAAAAAATAATGGTCAAAACGGTATTTCTATTAAAGAAATGACAAATTGATGTGGTATAATGATAAGGCATAGTAATAAGAGTATATTATAAAGAACTAATATATTCTTGTCTTAGTAGGGCAGTATATATACTATGTATGTAGGTAATTTGATTGAAATTAATTTTTAAATTACCCTAATTTAAAAATTAATCACGAAACTTAAGAGGGTGATTCTACTTGACAAAATAAGGGTAGAGCTTTATATATTTTTTTTCAAAATGTCATTCGTTTTCGAGATACAAGCCGTCAAAGTTCAATTTTTATTTTGGTTTTTTCGCCATATTGCATTTATTTTTTAACCAATCCAGTTGATATTTGGCACACAAATCGAGCTTTGCAGATTCTAAAATTTTAAGACAAAAGTACTTTTTTAATACCGCCAGAGGGCACTAACATTTTTATATTGACAGATATCGCAAAGCTGGGGGCGCCATTTTATAGACAAATAAAAACCCAAAAAATAAGGTACTCTTTATTAAAGTCGATTAACCTCACCGTTTAGGCACCAATAGACATCAAAGTTTTCATCAATTTCAATCAAATTACCTACATACATACAGGGTGTCCAGTTACTTAACCGACAAACTTTACAGGGCAATTCTACAATAGAAACTAAGAAAAAACTTCATAGAAACATATGTCCTAAACTTCTTAGTTTTTGAACTACGGTGTGTTAAATATAAAAAAAAAACACTTTTTTTTAACTTTTAATAATTAGGTTGTTGTATTTTAATTAAAAATGACAATTTGTTATAATTATTTTTGTCGTTTATTCAAAAACCAGTTAAATACTAATTCTAGATAACTAATCTACAAATTATTCTTTTTGTCAACATTTGTCTTTGTAAATACGACGTGATTTATTAACTTTATGCAAGGTAATAATAATCCAGATTCATTTTTAACCTTGATATATAATGTAAATGTCTAAATGCTTCCTCTATCTCAAAAACGATTAAACGTATAAAAAAATAATTTAAACAAAAATTGTTAAAAATTGTGTGCCCTATAATTTTAGTAATTAATAGGTCTATATAATAATACAAAAGTAGCAAAAATAAGATATTAACCTCTGGACTAAAGTATTTTGGTGTATATTATTATACTTAAAAATATATAGTTTTTTTATTATTAATACTTTGTAAAAATATTGTGTCTACATAATTTTTAGCCATATAAGAATAAATTGTGAACATGGTAAAGTAAAATTGTCCTAATCTTCAAGAATATCAACGTAATTTTTTAATTCTTCTGGCAATGGTAATTTTCTGATGTCTTGAGGTAAACCAAAATTTTTCCATAATTGCTTTCTTATTGTACATCTGCAAAGGTGTTTTAATTCAGGTGGGGTGAATCCACATCTAAAACGTAACAGATGTTAATGGTTAAGTATGAAACTAAATATTTTTTTTTACATAACCTAGAGGACTTGTCAAGTATTATTTTATTATGAGCCGACTTTTAAAAATGGGGAGGGTATTGGTTCGACACCTATGTTTTCTTATGTATGTACAGCAATTACGCCGTTAATTGTGGACCGATTTTAAAACATCTTTTTTATTCAAAATAGTGCACTTCCGCGGTGGTCACATACGAAAATTTAGTCAGGATCACAAAAAACAAAGGTACTAGACTTATTTTTCAGGCCAAGCTATCTCTGGTAGATATCTACCTATGCTGAATGTTTAAACAATTAAGATACATGTTAAAATATTTTTATTTATTATGTCAGTCCTGTCGTTTTCATTTATCTACTAGTTTACAATAACTGCGTGAATTTTATTTCTGTGGATGCAGTGTTTCCAGCAACAAAACCATTTTTTAAATAAAACTTTCTGTATCTTTTATTGCCAGTAGAAGGATTTTATATTATCCTTTAAAAAAGTCCTTGTGTGATATATACATTTTTTAATAGTCTCGATAATATGGCCATACTCATGTGTTTAATAGTCAACTAATTTTTTATATGAAACACCCTGTATTGTAATATATTACCAATAAAAATGTATTTTAAAAAACCAAAATCTAATAATTATGGTAATTTCCCATTATTTTACAGCTCTAAGCTACAAGCAATAAGTTTAGTGCAATAGATAAAATGGAGAAAATATTTTTTCAAACACCTCGTATAAAAACACCTTTTGTCATTTTTATACCTTTTATTAATAATGAAACGTAACTATGGTTACAATTACTACAAACTATTTAGTTGTCATTGTCTTAAAGTGAACGACACAACGGTCAAAACTATACCAAAGCTGGATTTGCAGATTGAGGTTTCTGTTTCCGTTTGCTATTTGACCTTTTTAGGTAGGAGATAAAACGCAACTTTTTATTTGTCAATTTATACTTTTCCTTTACCGTTTTCATATACAATATCAAAAACCTAAACGTCAAAGGGCGATCGGTAACGGAAACGTTAATTTATAAATTTAGCTTTATACTTCTAAGATTTTCCATCGTCTTTTTAGTATCTTTGAAAAATCTAGAATGTTACAGAAAAGTCTCGCGAATTCTTTAAGCTCAAGATGGAATAAACGTTTTTAAAGAATAACTCGAGCGTTTTCGAAAACCATTGAAAGTGATAAAAGAACTTGGAAAAACCAAGCTACCTAAATTTATTTAAATAAATTATTAAATTAAATTTAATGGCCTTAACTTTATACAATTCTATAAACTAAAAACACCTATTTTTAATGTTCGTAACAATATCTACCATTTTTTAGATTTAAATGGCTATATATCCAAAACTATAAAAATAAGACATATCCAATGTGATATTTTCTTGAAGCTCTTTAAAGCACCTTTTTAATGACAATACATTATACAAAATGTTTTTATAAGAAATGATGTTTTACCATCAAAAACAGACGGTGATCTTATTTCCGCAACTATGAAAAATTTTGATGCCAGTAGCTATCTACTATAATTTTTGTCCAATTCTATAGCCTGCTTCTTTTCCTAATCAAATCCTGTAAATCGTCTGTTTAACATTTTTTAAACTTTTTCTTCAATTTCTTAGGTATTAAATTAAAGATTATAATTTTAATATAAAAATGCGTTTAATAAAAAAACTGATAATTCAAAATAGTAAATCTATAAAAATCATGTGTAATAGGAAAATAAAAAAGTTTGTTTTTGCAGATCAGTGTAATAAATCCGTCTATTTGTATTAAAAAAAAAAACATATAAGGTTTTTGTAATGATCCCCTCATTTACCGTATACATTACATACCTTGAAAAAGGTATCAGTCCCATCTCAACAACAGTATTATATTTTTTACTTAACAATTCTCTAGTTGTCAAATTTTCATCCTCTTCATCTCTGTCCTCAAATTTTATAGATGTAATAGCTCTTAGGAGATACTTTAAACAGGCATAATGTGTAGGAATCTTTAAAATGTCTATTTGGATCAAGGTATTGTAGGCATCCATGCTAAAATATAGGATCTACATTTACGGATTTTTAAAAATAAAGGTACTTTATTCATGATCATTTTTTATTTTTAAGTTATAAATCGCTCTGTATATAAGATACCAATTAGAGTAAAATTTTGTAACTATTAGTTTTGGATCATGCGACCAGTTTTCCCAAAAGAAAGTTTAAAAATTTCAACATTTTTGGTTCATTTGTTCTTTTGTAAAATCTATTCTGAGACACACAGTTTGTATATTCTTTCAATAAGTATATATTCTTTAAATAAGACAAAACTTGTTTTATTTAAAGAATGTAAAAAATAAGATATTTAAGAAAAGCTATTCTAATAGGAAAACTGGAATATTTCTAGCCAAGACAAATAATTATTGCTAGTCTCTGCCTAAATAATATTTATTATAAATTTGAAATTAACCCTTAACTACTAACGTGACGTCTGGGAGACGCAGGCAAATGTTTCTTTTTCCATTGCTATGTCCCGCCTGTTTTTAATCTAGTGCAAAAGATCAAAATGCGTAGTTATGTAATTTTTTTCATGTAATGAGTTCTTAACAAAGTTATCTTAAATTAGTGTTTGCTGGTCATTTGGATTATAAAAGGAATTACAAAAAGCAGAGAAATTGTGAATTAATAAGTAGAGCAGATTTTCTCAAAAAACTTTTATTTAAATGAGTAACCCCACATTTTTGTACGTATACTTAGGAAGTAAGTTACCTTTGCAAATTATTAAATATACATTGAAAAATTCTAGTATCCACCAAAGCTCCATATCGTAAAAGCAATATCACTATTTCTGGTCTGATGAAAAACAACACAAATATTGTTAGAGCTGGGTCTAAAGGAACCAGTTTTTTAGTGGATTAGCCCTGTATAAGTATATATCGATAAATCTAAAATAAAATATAAATAGAACAGTTTGATTTAAAAGAGCAAAGAAACACTAGATAGATCATCAATTTTCGATTGCTTTAATCGAGTTATACATGCTGTTACAAAATTTTATGCTTAATATAACTTGTTTTAAAAATTTTAAAATGTGCAGGCGTTTTGGAAGTTTCGAACAAAACCGACATTTTTATAACACAGTGATCATTTTTTACAGGGTGTTATGAAAATACTTTTAAAAATTAAAATATACCTCTTTTTCCCTCGTATGCTACGTTCCTGATTACGTAAACACTAAAAATACCTTAACAGTAGACCAGCGGGGACGGCTTTCCTACGATGTTTCCAAACGTCCTTTTTTACACTACTAGCCGACCCGTGCTCACTGACATACTGACAAATTTATTAAAAGTCTTGTGTCAAAAACAAATTATAGTAAGTAAAGAATACACAATTAAGGCTTTATTTACCTTCTTATAGGGAGTATGCTCGTAATATCCTTCGTTGGCTCCCTAACATTCATTCATTTTCCATTCGCGCAAACATGTTTTTATTGTTTATGGTTTGCTCACACTTATGTGACAAAATAAACACTGTTGTTACTTCACTTTGGAATTTATCTTTTATTTGCTTTTAAAAGAGACAAACTTTTGTATTAAATCAAACTTTCCAGACCTTAATGAACTAAGTAAATAACACTGGAATAAGAAAGTTTGGCAATTGTCAAAAAGTTTGGCTAAAAACGAATGCTGTGTTGTGGGATTGCTATATCTTTTGGGCTCATTTAAGAATGATAAACGACTGTAAACAAAGACATTAATAAAGGATTCTATTTGCTAATACTAATTTTTAAAAAATTTGAAAAGAATAAAACACTTTGATAAAGGAATTAAGGTGCATTCGCTTCCAAAACCAACAATAAAGGCAAAAATTACTATTTGGTAAGGTAAAATTAAAGAAGAGTCCCAAAATTTAAAAATTAACAAATCCGCAAAACTCATCTAAAGAAATAGAGTATGTAGTCTCTAGTCACGATGCGTCATTTACCATATCGTCAAGTCTAGCTTCCCCAGAATAATTTCGCTTTTTCTTGTCACTTGCTATCTCTCATATGTAAAAATAAGTGAAAACAGGATAGCATTTCCCACCACATTAGCGGAATTCGGCCTTTCTTTATGCTCATGCCTTCCGCGTTAAAGTGTTTATATTCATTTCATTGCCAAACCATTACACCTAGCGACATTTTTACTTAATACTAACAATAATTATTACCGAAATAAATTACTACTGACATTCTAAAGTAAAACATCCCAAATGTCAATAACATAACATTAGTAGATGTTATAGACCGATACGGCGGCGTTAAGGGTAGTTTTCCCATTAGAAATACATGGGAGAAATTTCAGGTCCGAAAACACAATTTTATGGCCATCTCAACCCTTAGCGCAAGATAAGGGATGATTTTAAACCACGTGGAAGATGGGGGTAGTTTTTATAGATAGGGGTAGCACCTGACGTCATCACCTATATATTAAAAAAGTCCGCGGAGCTGGGATTCGAACCCATGACACCTGCGTGACAGCCCAACGCCATATGCCAGTACGCCAAGGAAGACATGATAAATTAAATGACGAATGAGGTTTAAGTATTATGAATCAAGGCATAGTTGCCAGACCTAACATTGAATTTAGTTGAACACCTGGAGATAATCGAATCAAACCGAAGCGACAACACTGTAACACAAGTTCCCATAACCACATATCAAAGCGTCATCGGAATTCGAACGCTTATCT